>AP025063.1:33089166-33275128 GCA_036186865.1 Eustoma russellianum | reverse complement strand
AAAAAAAAAAAAAAAAAGGAGGCTCTCAGCCCACTATAAATGACTTAAGCCTATTATATAAACCAATCAGGAGGGGAGAATTCGGACTTTAGAATGATTACAGTAACATTAGGCCCATATCCAAACTTTCCTCAGTGCTCGTATGAATTTTGGGAGAATTACTTCCGGATACATTATATTGATACAAATTTTTCAGTGCCTATACCCTAAAAAGTATTTGCGACCGTCTATAAGTGTTTGCCCTTTTTTCGTAAAACCCCGAACCGCAAATAAGGTTTAATTGGTTATGATTTATGCAAGATGTTTATTATGTAATCACGGTGCAGTGTTGATTGAACCATATACTCTGATCGCGATAGCTTATGCACCGAAACCATAATGATCTTAGTGAATAAGGCACCACGATTATGGTGTCGCTATCGTACTTGGTTCATATTTGTTGACAATGTTTTCAATCGTAAACTGTAGAACAGCGATACATACACCGTGTTCACAATGTACATCGTTGTGCATTCTTAGGATGCTTATTTCTAACATTGTTTGAGCAAGAGAGCAGGATGAAACCGGTGCTGAAGAAGACGGGGCTGTTGAGCTTACACAGAGATTCCGATTTTGGGGATAGAGGAGCTGAGGGAATAAATAATTTTGCTGATTTAGGATGGGAGAAAAAAGAGAAAAGGCCCTTGAGTTGGGGGAGGAAATGAGGATTTTTTTTTTAAAGGAGACACGTCAATCTCCTATTGGTCCGACTTAAAAATGTTTTTTTGAAAAAAAAATATTCACTTGAAACACGTGACACAATCCGATTGGTGTCCTCTTTTTTGGCCTCCTTTTTGGGGGTCAGGATCTCCTGACCGCCATGTCCGTGACCCCCTCCGCGACCGCCCGACACGTGGCAGCAGGGGGGGTTGTGAGGCTGGGTGGGAGTCACCCGCACCCAGCCTCACCACCCCACCCCGCTGCCACGTGTCGGGTGGTCACGTGGGCGGTCACGGGGAGGGGGGTCAGGTGATCTCGTCGCCTTTTTGGGGGGTAGGATCCCCTCACCGCAAATGGGGTGACGTGACGCGTGACCGTGCGACACGTGGCAGCAAGGGTCACCTGCATCTAGCCTCACCACCCTCTTTGCTGCTACGTATCGTCCTTTGCTGCTACGTATCGCGTGATCACAAAAGGAGTGAGGAAAGTGGGGTTAGGAATCCCAACCCCCTTCTTGGCCTCCTCTCATCCCTACCGTAGGAAAAGAAAATTCGGTACCAAAATGTAAAGCCCTTTCTCTATCTACCCAACCCCTAAAATCACAAAAACCCTAATACACACAAATCAGACACAAGTCTTGGTTTCTTCTCCCCGCCCACTTCTGACGGACATAGTTTCACACCCTGTAAACCAAATTCACTGCATGTGAGATAGGAGAGATATGCTATTGCATTCTGATGCAGAAGCTCCTCAGATGTCCTCCTTCCCTGGGTATAGCAAGCCTCCCTATTTCCTCCCTTAATTCCTTTTCTCCCCTTACTCTTCGCCACCAAAAATTTCCTCAAATGTCCTCTGCTAGTCTCCGTTACGCCGCCGCCGGAGCCACTTATATTCACCGGAGAAATGGGTATAGGAGCATCCGTTTTTCGGGTTCTGTGAAAGCCAGTTTTAGTTGTTGTCGTATTTGCAATTGTTCTATTGAGAATGGTGGAACTCGTGGTGGTGGTGGCGTTCTTGCTGTCGTCAGGCCTGGGGTTTCGACGAAGGAAAACAGGTCAAATGGGTCTAGGAAGGCGTCGATGGGAACGGTGTCGTCGGGGAATGGGGAGGAGGCAGAGTTGGAGGAGAGTGGTGAAAAGGAGTTGGAGGAAAGAAGTCAGGTGAGGATTCAGAGAAGACAGAGAGGAGGTGGTGGGATGGTACCGGGGAGTATGGATTTGTTAAGTGTACCAGGGATTGGGCCGAGGAATTTGAGAAAGTTGGTGGAGAAAGGTATTGCTGGTGTTGCCGAACTTAAGCAGCTCTATAGGGATAAGGTCCTTTTGCATTTTTTGTTCTTTATCTTACAGAAATTTTGTGTTTATTTATGATGACTTAAGATGTGCTCAATCATCCTGTCTTGGTTGTGCTATTTGGATGTTTGCGTTTATTGGTACTCATTTGATTATTGTTTTACACGTGACTTGGGTGGAAAATCATGTTAAGTGCATCCACAGAGGAACAAGTTATTTAGAAATTGCTTTTTGTTGCTTGTGACATCATATTCTAGCTACTGAAGGAGGGCATTGCAATATTTTTTTTGCATTTTTGACTTGAGGTGTTCGATAGTTTTTCTTGGAGATTAGTTGGTTATAATTTAGACTATAGCTTGCAGATTGAGTTTTGAATGTTTGCTGTTGCAAGTCTCACATATTTCTTAAGGTTGTCAAGTATTGGAAATGGCAAGTGAAGCATTGACTCGTGGGGAACTTTCTATTTGGAGGACACTTTTGTGAGGCACCTATGTTTTCCACCTTATCTTCATTTGGAAATCCTGATAGCATATATAATCAATTTATTAAGTTCACGCTTATGATTGCCTTTTTCAATAATGTAGTTCTTTGGGACATCCAGCGAGAAAATGATTGAGTATCTGCAGAGCTCTGTCGGGATCATTCACAAAAACCACGCAGAGAGCATTGCTACTTACATAAAGGAAAGCGTGGATGAAGAGTTGGGGGAGGACAGGTCTGTTATTAAACCAGTTGCAAAAAAGCGGTTAACCTTTTGTGTTGAAGGAAATATCAGTGTGGGTAAAACAACTTTCCTCCAGAGGATTGCCAATGAAACTCTTGAGCTACAAGACCTTGTTGAGATTGTCCCTGAACCCATTGATAAGTGGCAGAATGTTGGTCCTGACCACTTCAATATATTGGACGCTTTTTATGCTGATCCCGAAAGGTATGCCTACACCTTCCAAAACTATGTGTTTGTCACTCGAGTTATGCAAGAGAAAGAATCATCCAGTGGAATAAAGCCTCTCAGATTAATGGAAAGGAGCATTTTCAGTGATAGAATGGTATGCTTCTTCATACCATAAATTTACCAGTCAAATTTTGGGCTGGATTGTACCACCTCTCTTGTTCCATGACTGCTGAGAATGGAGGCCTTTATGCCTTTATTTGTCTTTTCGGTTAGGTACTTATAGATTTGTTTCAGATGCTTTTTATTTGAATGCAATTGTTATATGACGGATAAACTTGTGTTAAATTAGCTGTTTATCTAATGAAGGTCTTTGTGAGAGCTGTGCATGAAGCAAAATGGATGAACGAGATGGAAATTAGTATTTATGACACATGGTTTGATCCAGTTGTTTCCTCTTTGCCTGGTCTTGTTCCCGATGGTTTTATCTATCTTCGAGCGAGCCCGGATACTTGCCACAAAAGAATGTTACTGCGTAAAAGAGAGGAGGAAGGTGGAGTCTCTTTAGATTACCTTCGGGGCCTACATGAGAAACATGAGAGTTGGCTTTTCCCGTTTGAAAGTGGAAATCATGGGGTACTGTCTGTTAGTAAGTTACCAAATAGCATGGGCTGTCCTGTACACCCTGATATAAAGGACCGCATATTTTATCTGGAGGGTAATCATATGCACTCAAGCATCCAGAAGGTAATTTCTTATCCGGTTGTCTATTTCTTTTGGCATGGGGAATGCGCCAAATAGTATTTTTACGCGATTGTTGGCATGGTGCAGGTTCCTGCTCTGGTTCTTGATTGTGAGCCAAACATTGATTTCAGCAAGGACATTGAAGCAAAGAGACAGTATGTTTATGATCTTTCACCTCTCAATTTTTCTGAATGCCTTTTCTGAATTGTTGTTTGCCTAAGTACTTTTATTCTCTCATTTTTCAAGAATTTGTGGAACTGGGCTGTTAATTTTCCTTGCAGGCCCTGCATAAAGCCACCAATGTGTCTACCATAAAAGAATTTGACCTCTTCCTTTAATTAAGGCCTTGTATTAGAATGCACAACCATCCAATGTTCTTCCTTTTCGCCTGAAAATCAATTCCTGTATAAGTTCCAGGTTTAACAAGTGTTAGATAGACCTTGAATGGTTAAGAGATTTTCTTTGATACTTGCTTAGATGGTTCTTCTAGAATAGCGAAGCATAAGAGAGAACGATATGTGTTGAATGCATGCAGTCGGTCATGTTAACATTCTTAATTTGCTCCGAGATTTGCTACAATTCTGGTGGTAAATGATGATTATTCATTTAAAGACGTTTTCTTTCGGGAGTGGATATCTCGTCTAGTACCACAGGCGGCTATCGAAAGACTTCACACTTGTATGCAAAAGATTACTGCTCTAGAATAGTGGTTTCTATGCGGTATGCTCTCTTACTCCAGGATATGGAGTCATAATTTGTTGAAACTTCTCTGTCCACAGTTATGCTCGTCAAGTGGCTGAATTCTTCTCCTTCGTGAAAAAGAAAAATGAATATTCGACTCCTAAAGATGGCAAAGAGGCAGCAAAACACAGTCAAGGACAAGTACTTCTTCCCCATGGAGGATTATGGGTACCACCAGGTGGGACACGGATTCCTGAATCAGCTCTGGAATCTTTGAATGTGGGACGAGCACTGTCGTTCATGTCTCACTAGTGGGACGCCGTCGTGTTCATTGCACGTTAAAGCTTTGAAGTATCCCGTAGAATGTGATATGTACTGCTTGTAGAAAGTTTTCTAACCTCCCCTAAACTTGGGTTTTTTAGTAACGTAGTGTAGTTTGATGTGGATTCCCTGGGGCATGGTACTACTAGGTTGTAAAAATGCTTGTTCTGATGATGGGAGTAGTCACAGTTGCTTTTTGTGGGATGTGTTTAGCATCTTTTGACAAGCCAGTTTTATCTTAGATTTTGATGTCTCTTGTAAAATTTGTGCATCTCTGTTCAGCTTCATCTCTGTTCCTGGCTACTAAGGTTTATGCTTCATGCATCTGGTGTTCTTTGAAGTGTGAAGAGCAATAGTTTTCATCTGGAATTTGTGCCAGGAGTGGTTGACTATATATTTGAATTTGTAATATTTGATAAATAAAATATCGTACCAACCCCGACTCCCAAAAAATTAATAAATGCAAAAATAACAATTCTTATTGAGAAGTATAAGTTGATGAACCATCATCTTCAACCACCACAACAGCAAGAATATTACTCCATCGCCGTAGAGGTTTTCACTTATGACGGGATACGAGGGAGTCAGATTGAATATAAACAACCATACCCATGTGTTAAAAACATACAGAGGTTTTTCGATGACCTATCATAAAAATTGCTTTAAGTTGTATTGGTCAACTGTTACTTCACAGCATAAAAAACGCAGTTAATTTAGTGAGTTATTTTGTTTTGTTCCATCATATTTCAAAGAGTCATTTTGTTTTACTCTATTATATTCCAAAATCAAGAAAGAATGTAGGATTGATGGAAACGAACCATCTTCTACCAACATTACGAAAGAGGAACATAACTGTGTTGGTGATATGTATTGTCAACAGAAGTTGCGCGGGCTATAGAAACGAGGCATGAGCAAAATCATATATAAATATGCAAAGGTAATTGTTGAAATATGTTAACATTTTTTCAACTAAATACATCAATACAAACAAAAATTACTGAAAAAGCTTATTAGTATTCATTATGATCTGATTAGGAGCCACTGCCCTCTCTCTTATAAAACTTATACGATTTTCATCCATCCAGAATTGAATCACAGCAAAACTTACAAACAAAAGGAAAGTAGCAGACTGCTATACTTAGTACATGTTTCATCATATGCAAAAGTTTCAACCTACCAGGATTATTATTCAATCTAACAGCTTTAATGATCATATATACAACAAATGGAGTGCCATTGTCATCATTTCCTTGTGTGAAAAACTCAATGCTAACAGTGTATAGACTATACATACACATTCAAAATTGTTATGTTATATAAGAACAAATTGATGAATGTCATCAATTGTCGCCACCCTATAAAATCAGACCCCCAGATCAAATGAAGGCGAACCAAGAACATCATCAGGGTTCAAGGCTCCTGGTTCATAATTTATCGCTTGTTTTTATACCGAACCTTCTGACTTGGATCTAAGTAGTCTAGAGGCTTGCTCTTCAACTTCATCAAGATCAATAGCATCGAAGAAACTATCTTCATCAAACATGTTTCCGTTTTCAAGAGCTTTAGGTTCATCAAACATGCTGCTAATGGTTTCTGTAGCTCTGTCTACCTGAACTTGCATAATTGAGTCCTGTCTCGGGGTCTTGGAGTGAACTGAAAATTCACTCTCTAAATTATGGATTGGTAAACATCCAGCTTCATATAAGATTGATTTCCTTTTCCTGTTCCCCGTCACGCTCTCATGTTCATGAGAAGAACCAACAGTTCTACATTGCATGGGATGTGATGTAACATTGGGGGATATTAAACAGACAGATTTCTTATTCCTGGCTGTAGAGTCTAGTACCGGGGTTTGAAGACTTGGCGCGCCTGATGTGCTAGCACTGTCATCTCTTTGAGCCACAGAATCTAACGAAACATCTGCAGAAGTCTCAACCGTTCTCTCCATTGGTGATTGACTAAGCAAGGAACGCCTGCTTTGTAACATTAATTTAGTCTAGTAAGACTCCACTAGAAAAAGATTCAAATGAAGAACTTGCTACAATTTAAGAGGGCGGCACAGGTATCTGAAACATATCTGTATATACGTATGTACATGTATATAAGAGAAAAGGGATATATGAAACTTCACAACTACCAAAAGTCTTCAAATCCTGAATAAGCAAAGGGGAAAAATATCAAATCCAGACTTTTTTTTATAAAAAAAATAAAAATTGCTCCCAATAACAAACCCACAGAAAAGCACATCTCTTTTCCTCGCAAAGGTAGATGTTTTATGTCCATAAGCTGGAAACAAATTAATCAAGACCGAAAAACTACTATGAACTTGCAGAAGACACGAGAAGATCGACTTCAAAGGAGAATGCTGAATTAGTGACACAACGTTGTGAGCATGACTATTCGTGTTAAAGGGATCAAAATGGGCAAACCCACATTTGCACTATACTTGTAGTCCCTTCAGTGAACTCCAAATGGAATAAAGGAAGACAAGCACAGAAATATTTATCCAAATCAATTATACTCTGTTATGGCTTTTGCTTCTCAAAATCACCAAGCAAGATAATGCCCCAAATGAAATACAATTGCTCAAAATAGGAAAACAGAAAGCAATCACAACACGATGCATTCTATATACACAATAAAATGAGACAACAATAAAAGGACTAAACTTCGTAGAAGTACCTGTAAATAGCCATCATATCAACTCTACCCTCTTCAGTTTGCGTATTTGCAGCTGTAGGGTGTAATTTATCATCTATGAAACTATCACATGAGTTGGTCTCCTGCTGATCTTCCTCATCATCAGATACTGACACGTCAGAAGACACCCTGAGAAGTAAATGAAGCTTAGAAATAAAAAAACAATACAAGTTCAACTGCTTTTAAAGACCAAAAACAAACAACTTTCAAACAAAAGTTGTCACCAGTAGGCACGAACTCATCAGATCCACTCCTGCAACTACTTGTATCATCTCAGTAAATTAGAAGAAAGAAAACACTCTCAAAGAAAAATGAGCTTACTCAGCTTCTTCTTCAATGAAGATCTTTGCGTCATTTAAACCCTGCTTCTTACCTGTATGCAATAACACAAAACACATCACAAGGTATTCAACGAAGTGCTTGCTTTTCAATTTGTGATCTTCAGGACTAACATGAAGGCTAATATTTTGCAAAGATGTGAAAAATGAACCATTTTGTTACTAGGAACTTAATTACCTCTCTTGCCCTTAATTTGGATATGATGGCTACCAGAACTGGAAGTCATGAAATTTAAGTTACAAACAATTTTTTGGTTTAGAAAATCTAGGGGCCTATCTGTATGGAGATCCCCATGCTTCCGCAATCTTTTCAGTTTGCGTTTTGGTTCAATACTTTCTGATACACCCCCAGAACTCAACTGAGGATCTTCAGGAAAGCAAGTGTCTGGCTTCTCCACTTGAGGTCTGGTTTCTTCAAGAGATAAAGTGTTAGATTTGCACACAGGAGCCATGTCGTCTACTTTTGTCTCAGGGGTCTGATTTCCATTCTTAGATACAGATGGGACCTTCTTAATCCCAGTTTCCCTCTTATTACTGGCTGCTATATTCTGGTGCAAGTTCTCGGTTAATCCAGTATGTGCCTCTGGGGTAGACAGAAGATCTGGAACCGTAAGATAATCTCCAGCAGCCCCAGCCATGTCTAAAGATTAAAGAACATAAACCAAAATTTGACATGATAAACAAGATAAGATCAATGTGACTCAGAAAAGGAAAAAGGAAAAAAGAAAAGAAAAAGAAAATCCGGATGGGAGGGAGTAAGAGGGATTCTATACCAACATGATTTACAGGAGACTCTGGAACAACTCCACTCTCAATGTAATTAGTTAATCTGGGGCTGAACTCAACATTCCTCGGGCTGACACATAACTCATGAACTAGTTTAGGGCTGCCGTAACTGCCACGTTCTTCACTTGACTTTCGCATGCAAAATTGCAATGGAGAAGTCTTGTTTGTGATCAGGTCTTTTACTGACGCGCTAACAATGTTGCGTGTTGTAGATCTTGCTTCCACGTCTCCATTAAATTCCACCTGGGCAACAGAGAGATCATATGCCTCTTCTGAATCCCTGAACTGCACAGGATCTTGTATCGAGTGAAAAGAATGCCCTGTCTTGCTAGGACTTCCACATGTTTCCTGGGAAAAGAGTATCCATGGAAAGTGTGGTACAGATGAAACCTCCACTTTCCCAAGACAATCAACAGAGACATATCCAGAGTCAAAGAGAAATGCATGTGTCAAACTATCTGTTCGAGATCTTTGCTTGCAACCATTCCCTTCAATTTTTACTTCTGCCATATTTTCCTCATTAACATTGAAACCACCCCCTTTGCAGTCCACTGCAACATTGCTGCACATGTTCATGTCTGAAACTGGACTTCCTACATGTAACTGACCTGAATTATGCAGAAACGTAAGAAAGAGCAAAATCACAGACTTCCTAGGTACATATGGCATATTCCATCAAGCTAATACCTAATCACCGTTATTTCATCAAGTATTCTGTGACCATGATGTATTGATGCCAGCTTAAACTTTATCTAAAAAGATATCTAATTTGGGATGAAATGGCCAATTCGAGGTTTGGAGTTTAGATCAGTAATAATATGTTTGAACAACTGCCTTTTGAACGCTTACTGGACAGTTTGGCAGCTTCCCTTGCCTGCTGGTCCGAACATGCTCTGTCCTGATTTGCCAGAAAATGTCAGAAACAAACCATAAATCATGCCAAAGTCGTCAAAGCAGAGCGAATGAAGGGACAAACCAGAATATCAAAATCTTTGTAGTCTTTGGAACAGGAGACATCCTGCAAAAGCTGCATGGCATCAACCAACATCCTGGTCCTAAATGAGTGCACAACTCTATATACTCTTGAAGGGAAAGCCTGAAAATGGGGGAAGGCAATGAGCGACGTCCTCCAGGCATCCTCCTGGGAAGAGTTGAAATATCTAGCAATTAGGTGGCTCTCAGAGTCGGTTAACTTGGCCATATATGATGATGTCTCCATACTTTGATCTTCAAAAACCTTCTTGGCACGAGGAACAAACTGTTGAATTGAAAGCTCAGCAACCTGAACTTCTGGTTTGTATACATGAGGAATCTGCATTGCACCACATTTCGCATTGATAAGAACAAAGTAAGATAAAGCCACACCTAAATCAGAAGGAAAAACCACCGAAGGCAAAAACATATTTCTCTGAGGCAACATACCATCCTGGGACTTGAATGGAAATTAAAGCTAGTTGTTCCCCCATTTCTCAAGTGCTTATTCATAACCTTGCTATTCGCTTGTTTCCGCAAGTAACCCCTTAATTCAGATCCCTCACAAGCTAAAACTAGTAATGCTTGTTAAGGAAATGTGTGCAAAATGTAATCGAGTGCAAATAATTCAATGCATTAAAACTCCCGTCTCACGAAAGATGCCAGAAACTAATGTGCTTGCCGGATCGACTTTCCCCAAAGAATTAGCTTACCTTTTCTTTCTCTTTGTTAATTTAGAAGTTATACATACATACATACATATATATACATATATATATATATGTGTGTGTGTGTGTGTGTGTGTGTGTGTGTGTACATATATATATATATATGTACGTATATATATATATATATGTGTGTGTGTGTGTGTGTACATATATATATATGTATATATGTATATATATATATGTGTGTGTATGTATATATATATGTGTGTGTGTGTGTGTGTGTGTATGTATGTATTAACAGAATTATGCAGCACATATTCCAGGGCACAATGCCAATTCGTACCACCAGCAAGAAAAGAACAAGCTTAATCAGCAAAACTATGATCCGTCCTGAGTTAGCTTAATCAACGGCATATAGATATTGCACATGCAGGTCTATGTGTACTCGAAAACTTGATCAGTATACATCTAATTTTGACCTTTGTAAAGAGACTAAGATGAGATTAATACTTTTAACTCCAAGATAGCATAAATTTAACAGAGAAATAAGACACGGGTGCAAGGAATAGACAAAAGGATATCCACTCGCCCTTCATGTTTCCTTCCTGTCCTCCCCATTCGTTGGATCATTCTCAGAGGGGAGATATTAGCATCAAAACATATGACCAGGTCAACTTCCATGATATCCAGACCTTCTTCACCAATTGATGTTGCAACAATTACATTGTATCCACCAGCTCGAAATTTCTAAAGAGATACGTGTCAGTAAAATAAGAGGGAAAATGTGCCCAAAAAAATTAACATGGAAAATGTGCCTGTGAGCAAAAGGGTTACCTCCAAAACAGCCTGTTGAACTTTTTGTGACTGGCCCTTTAATGATTTGCCTGCAGAAGGCAACTGGAATAAATGCTCAGAACAAGAGGTCAGTTTTTAAAATCCTGAAAACTAAATCAACAAAGTCCAGATTAGACCTATCACATATTCTACTGAATCATCATAAAAATTTGAAGAATTACTTCAAATGCATACTGACGTCAAAAATATAAAGAGACTTTAAATTTAAGGAGTTCACAAAGTAAATTGCTCAAACGCCTGGAAATGATGTTACTAAAAAGCCTATACGTTTGCAGACCACAAAACCGTGTCGTCCACAAACCATCCACACTCTTTCCTATTAAACAGGAAACAGACTTCCAACTAAAAAAAAAAAAAAGTGGCAGGAAATCATAATCTGTAACACGTTTACCTCTCAACTTAAGTTCCAGCAAGTAACCACACAGATATCATCCAGATAAGTACCTTTAAAGAGCCAAAAGCTTCTATCTTGGTTGATAAAATTCTTACAGAGTACAGGAAGATCAGGAACCCCGGGTGGCTAATGTCAGTTGTTCTCTAGTGAGACTATAATGAGAGAAGAAGCAAATTGAATTTGTTTATGTTTCAAATATATATTTTCTTAATGAAATGAAAAGAAGATCTAACACTGAGAAGTACAACAATGACGACCAGGTTCGTAAGCTTTAAAAGACAAATGGTATTAAGAGTTACAGTGACATCTCTTTATTATTTCAGAATTTCCAGTATTCTCGATTTTTAACTTCTATAATCAGTGCCAAAGACCAATGGGCACCCAAGCTTCCCCTTTATGGACCCTGTTTACTATAACTAAACAGCAAAGTTGAAAGCAAACCTGAGCTTTGTCCAATAAACTCGGTTGCTTTGACATATTCTTGAATGCTTCTTAGTGCACTCATTATGTCCCTGTGGCAAGAATTTTGGCATTCATAGAAAATCAATATATATATATATATATATATATATATATATATATATATATATATATTAAAACTAATTTCAGCAGATAGAGGAAGAAAAGCTTAATCTATCTAACCTCACGCTGCCCCTGAAGTTTGAGAAAATTATAACCCTTGAATTAAGTGAATCTTTTGTTTCTGCAATATTAGTCAAAATCATCAATCATGAGACTGAAAAAGTTCAATGCTATTAATCTACACAAGGCATACCCAACGGAAAAAAAGACAGAAATACATGTAGGAAATTGGATCTTAAGAGTCTAATTTCTAAGACACTAGAAATAGTTGAGAGAGAAAATCTTCATAGAAGTTAAAATGCACTTGATATGCTGAAATGGAAAGGGAAAGCATGTATGCCTTCTGATCCCACTATGCTGTTTAATATCTTCAAGTAGGAAAGAACTTCTCAGCCACCAATTCGGAAAGAAGAGCTAAACTCCGTTCCTCATCCAAGTGGATGGAAAGCAGTTTCCAACATCACATGGGAAAGATAATTTCATCAGTTGAAATCGTAGTCATCTACTCATTTATCATGCACCTTTTTTATTTCAGCAAAAATTGTTATCTTGTTTTAGAAAGTCCAACTTCTTGATGAAATTGACTCAGAGAAAGCAAATCAGAAGCTACTGAATTGGTCTATATCTTGCGTGTACCAATGGGGTGTTTTGAGAAACATTATTAGTTATTTCCGCAATGAGGTAAAAGGGAAAGTACTCCTTGCTTTAATTGGATGGAATAAGATATTTAGTATGGGGATTTACACACATAAATAGCATATGTAAAAGAAAAAGACTAGACACAACTTGCATTCCGACATTCCTCTATGGGGGAATAACAGACACACCAATGTGAAATTTCATACAAATCCGAGTATTCAAACTTTTTTTACTAAACAATATCCGTTACTGGCAGACAACAGTGTGAAATAAAAATTTCACGCCTCTCTTCCTAGAATTCCATACATAGCTAACATTGATTCCAATGCAATCTCAAGAGACAAGCACCATTCTTGCAGTACGTTTTCAGTTCATGGATCTTGTAAACTAAGATAGCTCCTATTGCCTATATTGTTCTCTTCGTAGAAAGATAATAGGACGTCTGCAATACCCTAACAGGAAAAGAAAACAATGCAACAAATACATAAGCACAGAATACAGCAGAAATTAACAAGCTTTAGTTTAGGTCAAGAACGAGATTACAACAGAGAATGGATACATGCAATGAATAACACTAAGTATAGTTTCTGACATACTGAAGTGATCAATTAGCACTTCAAGCATTTTTGATAATTTGGGACTGGGAGCTCCATGAGACATGTTTTGCTGCATGAGAAGTTTTGCCTTCAAAAGATCTTCATCTCTGCTCATTAAACGAGCAAAAGACCTGAAATCTTAAAGCTCGGGAGTCACCAGATAAGAATGTGAAGAACAGATTAGCAGCTTTACAAGTTAATGTGGACATAATAAAGCTGAGATCGGTTTAACAAGAAAACAGCATCAAGCGACTACTGCACAAAAAGTTGACAGTCAAAGCATATTATAGGCATAAAAAGTTCATTAACTCGTATGGTTTTCAGGGCCAAAACCACAATGTGGGTAACAGCAGAATATCAAGTCAAATATCAGTAGAGAGTCATACCCCTGATGTAACTTTTCATCAAGCATCTCAAATGCAGGCTTTATCCCATGACTTGAGAGCAATTTCCTTATATGATAAAGTGTTACAAGTACTCCAAAACACCCTTCAAGCTCCCCATATCTCGCTTGCGGAAGGTCTGGTGGTGGTTGTTGCCTAAACCTGTCCCTTGAAGTAAGTATATCACACGGGCTCAACTGTCAATACCCACCAAAAGAAATTGAGAGGATAGTGGAATAAGAAGATGATGAAGTGTTAGTTGTCCAAAAAAGCAAACACTAGCAATAATTGATAGGATGGATATTATTTATGAGAAATTGATGAATTACTCAAATTAAAGCATAATAATTCAACTTTTTTTCAAGTGAAATTCAACGTACCAGCAAGAGTGTATTTAACAAAACAACATTATATAATTCATCATCATCATCATCATCATCATCATCATCATCATCATCCAGACCCAGTATATCCCAACAACAGCAAAAGCTATCGTTAGGGTCTGGGGAGGGTAAGTGGTAGGCAGACAATACCCCTATCCCAAGGGATAGAGAGTCTGCTTCCAGTGAGACCCCCGGCTCTACCTGCATAAATGATAGGATAATAGAGATATGTTGTGCTAGTGTGTTAGTGAGTACATTCAGCATTATATAATTGAAGTTCATAAATGAGCCAGTGGAGGTAGCGATTTAATTAACACTCTAGAATGTAGTAGAGGATACATGCGCCAATTGTTGCTCCAGCAAAGATATATTGACCAGCAGTTTCAAGCTTTTCTTTATCATCTTCTCTAATTAGGATATAGCACACAAGTTAGGTATGAAAACCCTTTTTGAATTGTGTGCCACCAAACCATACATACAACACTCGGGATACAGATTAGGAAAATAAATCCACCAAATGATGCAGCATAACAACGTATGACATAAAAGGACAATACTCCAGGGTCAGCGGAAGAAAACATACAGTTTGGAAGTCCCTATTGGGAAGTATGCCAAGTTGAAAAAGCCGGGTAACATATGGGTGAATGACATCCAAAATCAATTTATCTATCTCAACAGCATCTTTCCCCATGGGGACCTAGCACAGCAAACATAAATCTCAAAATCCACAAGCTTGGAGTTGAAAAAACTTCAGGAGACACAGAAATGTACCTTAATTAGCTCAAGTTTCCTGTCATGTACATAGGGTTTCACGTCGATGTCACTTTCATTTCGATATTCAAGTGTTGAAATTTGTAGGTTGTCAATTATATGCTGGATTGTCTGCTGTTTAGCTGATTATGGGAAAATTAGAAGGAAATAAAACACAGAAAGACACAGTATTCCATAGTCCACCTGGATAGTGGCATACTTACATCCTGGTGTTGCAGTAAGTGCTAATATTCTGAGAGGCACTGGAACTGACATCAACTACAAGATAAAAGAGAAGACTAATAACTGGAACTGTCCCAAGTTGGAACTTGAAAACTCATTGCGCCCATCACGAGAAGATTCGAGTGCGGCAACTTCCAACACATCCATGATATAACCCTTTATGACAGGCAGATAAAACATAGAGATATGCTAAAAGAAAGCCCCTAAGAGAGAAGCTCTTGATGCAAGATGACTGGAAGTCTGTGAAGCTTAACGATTAATATATATGTAAGTAACAGTAGAATATGAAAGCTGTTAACAAATAACAATCAAGCCTAGAAACAAAAGAAGGCATGAAAGGGAAAGAGCTAGAATTGCTATAGAGAAATATTCCAACAAGCTTATTCTCCTCTATTTCCAGAGACATAACACTAGAAGACTCAATTGCATTGAAGGCAGGATTTGCATTCATGCAAAACCAGAAGCAAATAACTCTTGATGGACAAGTGACAACAGACACAGAATGGATTTTGTGACTTGAATACCTGGTTGTATATTTCTCTAGACGTATCCCTCCTTTTAGCTCCCTCTATGGAGTGTGACCTCAACACTAAATTTCAGGACAATAAGATCCAGTTGATTCTTTTGCCTTGCAAATCCACAGAGAAAACATTTGTTGCACTAAACAATCTTTGCTAATGGGCAAATCGTTTACCCTTTACTTCAAGCTTCTATACCATTGATTCAGTAAAGAGGGCAAATATATAGCGTCAAGCAATATAGCAAACATGCAATATGATCATTTAGCAAAGATCACAAAATTAGGACACTACGCGAATAGAGAAAAACAAACCTCACGAAGAACTACACAGTAAGAATAATTGCCGGTTGCACGATGAGCCTCATCAATCACCAGGCAGACAAGATGTTTCACCAAACATGAACCTAGACATAAAGTTGCTTCATTATCTTAGCCTAAGAAATAGATAATAAACCAAGGTGAGTTTGAGGTGGATTTGAGCATTGTGCTCGTCTCGAGAAACCAAGTGAACGTTGACATCACCACAGCATACAAATAAAACAAAACATAGAGAATAGCGAGCATGTGAGGGGGAAAAGCACTCTGCAACCTTACTGCTGCTAACAGATGCCAGTATATTTGAAGGTGGATGCTAATCGTTGTTGCAAAGTCAGAAACTTACCAGAAAAGATATCCTTCTCAAGAACTTGTGGAGTAACAAAGAAAACTCGTTTACTCTTCCAATGGAATGCTCTCTTTGCAGGGCTTGTTTGACCTGTCAGATCAATTGTCCACTCCTGCAATCAGTTTAATAATAAGAAAAAGAACGTAGCTAGAGATACCACATCACTATAGCCTAAAGATAAATGAAAGCAATGCTTTACTTGTGATATTCCAACAAACTTATGGCACGCTTCTATTTGTTGCATTACAAGTGGTCGAGAAGGAGCAGCAAAAACAATTTTTCCTGCAAAAATATCAACAGGTTGTGTACATTAACCACGAATTCCAAAAATAAACAATGTGGGCCGTATGCCAGCAACGAGGACATACAAAAGAATCAGACGGACCAAGGACATGAGATGAAATTAAATTTTCACAATCAAGTCTAGCCTTTGGCACAATTATGTGGAGCCCATTAAACAATTATTCATATCTCACAATTTTGTCAATCATTTATATGTAAATTGACCACATTGATCAGATGCTCACATTCGACAGTCTAATTAACACTCGACAAAATAAGGTTGGATTTGTTACCAGACTGTAAAAGCAATATGGTCATTCAGCCTAGAATAAAATTAATGAGACAGTCAAACCTTAGTACCATACTTATTGCTGTGGAAAATACCTTCTGGAAACCATCTAAAATAATTATACATTACAACAGCAGCAATAAACGTCTTCCCAAGCCCAGTAGGCAAAGCCACTAAGGTGTTGCAAAAAAGAGCAGTTTGTGTGATGTTGAACTGATACTCACGTCGAGGTGCCTTTTCACTAACTGCCATCAAAATAAGGACAAAGATTGAATCAATATGAAACGCATAATTTGGAATAAAAGAAAATAAAATTTAAAGATATCAAGCTCCCCAAACTTAAAGACTTCAGATTCAAACAAATAACCAAGAACATTCAATTCCTACAAAATATAAACTGAATAAGCAACTACTTCAACCCTTTTCTTAACCATCAAGAAACATATCCAACTTTTGCAACCTAAAACATATTGTGCATGGAGACAATCTGCACACACATGCACAGACACACACAAACATATGCAGAGACACATATCAGACATACAAGTCAAAAACGCCAAAACGTTTCAACTTTCAAATTCAGAATTCAATGCAGACATTTCCCGGAAAATTCTAAATATAACTGTACTCTTAACCAAATTTCTGGAAAAAGGAAAAAAACAAAGAAAGTTTTCCATGTTTCTACCATCTTTGCATCCTGAAATACCAAAACAATTAGAAAAAAGAAAAAGTGGGCAAGCATCATTTTTGGTGGCTGAAAGGGATTAATAAACCATTTCTTTAATTAACAAAAGACTATGCATCTGAAAAAAAATAAGGGAAAGGGACCTGGATAAATCCATGTTTTAGCAGTTTCAGGATCAATCTTGACAAAAGACGGAATCTCTTCAGCATCCAACCCATGTTCCACGCCCTTACAATTATTTCTAACAAATCCATTACCAAAATCCTCAATATTTTGCTTTCCAGTATCCTTCCTACGATTATCTTCCAAATTAGAACCAATTCCAAGAAATCTCTCCAACGTGGATTGCCTGGAAGAAGATGATATAGAAGGCCCACCAAAACTTTTCTTACTGGGACCTTCTTCTTGGTGATTAACTGTGGTTTTTGATCGAGCGCAAGCTATATCAATCTCTCTCACTGCAGCTTCCCAGTCAAATTCCTAAAAGAAGAAAAAAATCAAATTCAAAAAGCAAACCGAAAAAAATTCAAATGTTGCAACAAATTAGGGGTATTGATAAATGGAAACTAGGGATATTACGTCATCTTCGACTTCAGCAGTGATAGGAAGTGGATTGGATGAAGTAGCCATAGTAGGGTTTAAGTGTGTTAAATTTTTGCAGGTAGTGTGTATGATTTTTGCAGGGAAAGGAACTGGAGAGTCAAATTGGCGGTAACATTATTTCAAGTCTTCTTTTTTATTTTATTTTATATATTTAATTTTTTGTCTTGGAAAAAAAAAAATTCAGCTTGCTCCCATATCTCATACTTTTTGTCAGATTAGTCTTCAAGTTTGTATTATGCCGAATTCTGAAGGAAATTTTATGTTGTCATAAATGATATGTCATTGATCTATAAACTATTATATAATATTGATTAAACATAGAAACTTATAAGAGTTTTTACTTAGCAAGTCTAAATGGCTTGTAATTCTCATATTCTAGTTTTTAGGCTTCTATTCTTAGCTCTTTGCCCACATGATAAGTCTCTTTTGTGTGAATGCGATAACTCTATCATGGTCATTGAATCCTGATTAATTGATTATCAATCGGTATGTTGATTTAGAAAAAGAGAGTGTGATTTTTCACAACATAAATTACATTCGATGGACGAAGTATCATAGTTAGAGATATTGAAATGGAAAACCCTATTTAAGACAAACTATAAATACATGTATTCTGATCAACATGACCTCTAAAAGTAATACCACATGGACTTTTTCATATAACATATGTGATAAAGACGGATATTCATCTCGATTAGATATTATCTAAAAAGAGGGGTAAACGTCGTTAAAATCTTTCTCAGTCGTAGTTTGTTGCCAAAACTAATATTTCCTGAAATATGTGCAAGTTAATCAACGTTAAAAGGTCCATGAGATGTTGCTCTGTAGAAAACTCTCCGATTCTCAAGTTAGTTACAGGTTTAATCATAGTTGTATGCTGGAAAAACAGAGAAATCTGTCTCATTTTGTGTATTGTGACTGTGAGTTTTGCTTAATGGATTGAACATGGTCCTTCGAGAGACATTTCATGCTTTTTTATATGATGTGGGCAGTCAATGCATGCTGATGAGCTATAAGGGAGTACCACGTGTCTTGCTCTGTTGATAAACCACATCTGCATGATCGCTAGGTGACGCCGTATGTTACGTTGCATGGCTATATTGCCAGCTGGCATGTGTCAGTCTCCACTTGCTCATTTCTCATATAGCTCTGGCTGGCTGGACTGAGTAAGAACGCCTCAGAACCTGAAAGCGTGGCCGATAAGCGGAGTTAGAGCCCTAAGGTCTGTGGTTGAGGTGCGAGCATGTGTCGAGGCGACAATTGAACTGAATTGGAAGGTGGTGCATGCTTGACCTTTGCTTGGGTTGACTGTTGCGACCGAACTGAGATTTCTGGTTGTGGGACGACTAGCGATGAGCTAAGATGACAGGTGATCGAATTGACCATCTTTGACCTGGCCTCGATGGGTCGTACTAAGAGTTGGCTAAGGCTTGAGCCAACGTCAGGGAAGCAATTTACGCCCCCTGTGCCGTGTTGGTTTTAGTTGTAATTGGATCCAAGTAATTGAGATGTGTATAAAACGACCTGCGTATTTGTATGTTCAATCAACGTTGATTGTGATTGAACGAGATAACAACATTTGTCGTTACTTTAGGTGACAGTTATGTAGAATGAAAAAACATTATTATTAATTACAAGTAGTGTTTGCATTTCCGTCGGCACATTTACACTAAAAGAAAGCATGTTCATCAGTTTAGTCAAGTGTTTTGCCAAATTTGATCCCGCTATATGTTTTTTTTTTTTTTTTGAGTTTCCCACAATAAATAAATAAGTTCGATTATTTTGGACTTTTACCATGGCTATTTCAACAATATATCTCACGAGCAGTTTATATGAAATATGATATCATGGCCCATCTTTATACTTTTGTCTGCAAAGGATTCAACTCACCGTTCATAAGGAATTGTAATTATCTTTATACTTTTGTAGCATAGGTTATCATGATTTATCTGCACAATAGTCATCTTTGATCCGATGCCACGTCAAATTGTCATCCAAAATTATTCATAAATACCTTCTTTTAAATATTTTAAAATGTTTATATGAGTTATTACCACGTGTCAAACCTACGAGTTTCCATAATGAATAGTCATGCCACCCAATAGCCCTCACAGTTTTGTGGCATGAATCCTCCCATGCATTTAGGTCCTGATGTTGGAAATAGTGACTCATATTTTATACATGTTTAATTATTTATCTTAAGAAAGATTTAACAACCTTAAATTAGTAGATTTTATAACAATCATTTTTCTTGTTTTAACAACAACAACATTACTCATTGCCTTAAAACCTCCCGCCTATGGCGGGGTATGGGAGGTCGGATGTACACAACCAACATATGCGTTAGAAACACACAAATGTTGTTTCCTGATGACCCATAATGATGCGTCAAGCTGTGTCGATCAACTGCTACTTCACAATATAAGAAGCGCATTCAGTGTAGTGAGTTATTTTGCTTTATTCCATCATGTTCCAAAGTCAAAAAAGAATGTGTCATTGACTCTATTGGAAATGGAATTTCTCGTTTATTAGGTTGAAATCATCAAACAATTAAATTTCACAATCCTATTATTCCATATTGTACTGCCTGTGCTATTTTATTTTTGATAGAGCATTAGCATAGGTTTAACAGGATGCATATCTATTCAGGATCAACAAAAAAAAAAAAAAAAAAAAAAAAAAATAGAGAAAAGTCATCTGGCTATCTGAAGCCCCAGGTTTAGTCGATTTGAACTATGTGAATCTTACGAGAAAAGAAGGTTCTTGACATTAATTATAACTTAAGTATGGTCTACCCATTTATTTGGGTTTGTTGAGTATTAACGAACCGAATACTAAATTTTCGAATTCGGATTCGTTTAGCTAAACGAAATGTTCGGCTTGGTTCGTTTAGCGTAACGAACTCTAAAATTAGTTCGAGTTTGGCTCGATAACACTGTAAGTGTATAAACGAGCCGAACAGTTTGCAAATAGTTCGAATCGCTTTAGTAAATGAACTCAAACAGGTGTTTGAATTCGGTCGTTTAAGTAAAATTAACCAACGAACTCGAATCACATATGAATCGAACTCCAAACAATTCGTGAAGTGTTCGTTTCGATTGACACCCCTACTCATTCTTTCAAGCTTATCCCCTTCAAATTATAACTTATGTTGCGGCATCAGGATTGCATTGTTGTTATTTCTACTATATAGAATTTTGTTATACCTCTTTTTGACTCTTATTGAGAGTTTAAAAGGACAATATTGTATTGCAAGATGTTGGGATACCTTTTTTCCTTTTGACCAACGAAAGTTCTAAAACTTGGAACAACAACTTTTTCTACTTAAAATATCGGATACCCAACCGATTCTAAGTCTTGCATCAGTTCAGCCCTGACAATAGGCAAGCAATACTAATGTTAATTGAATCAGGTTTTTCGTCTTTGTCCATAAAAGATCAATCATTGTCGATATTTAACATTTGCATCATATTCCTTGTTTTCAATATGGGATTTTTTTTTTGTCTTTTTCATAAAATATAAAAGTTATGTATGATATTATGCTTTTGTGAGGGAAAAAAAATTGGTATTGTAACAGTATTTTTGGACCCAAATAAAGAATTATTTTCATGATTAGTCTCGTAGATTTCCATTGTTGTTCTGCATGTTAGCGTAATCTTTTGCTCTGGGTGAAGCATGGTATATCCATGATCATATTATTTCCATAGAATTGAGCACTTCATGCTACATATTCATGGTAGATGTTGATGATTACAGGTGATTGGTAAGTGGAAATGTTTGTGAGCAGACCGGCCTCATCACATATTAACTTGCAATACTGTTTTTTTGTCAATGAATAATAAAAATCCCTCTCTTCCGTCAACATAAATCGGTATGAGGGTGTTAAAGCCAATCGAACCGTAGCCGAATTCGAATACATGTCTGGGTTTGTTTAGTTAAACTAGCCGAACTTTTTGTGAACTGTTTGGCTCGTTTAAAAACAGTTACATTGTTATCGAGTCAGACTCGAACGAATTTTAAAGTTCATTTAGCTAAATGAACCGAGCCGAACGGTTTGTTTAGCAAATCCGAATTCGAAAACTTAATATTTGACTCGGTTCGTTAATACCCTACGCCTAACATGTGAAATGGGTGCATAAGGATGTTGTGCTCAGCCTGGAATACAATCATGAAGTTGAAAGTACCAGAGGTTCATGACTGGACCAAGTAAATCCGCTTAATTTTTTTTATTCTTTTGTTCATTGTATGCGATTTTTCTAAAAAAAAAAACTCTAGTACTTGTATATGTAGCTATGATTCCACCCTCGTATTGACAGTTTAAAACATGTCAAAAAAATTGTACGAGTACCACTGATTTTATTGCAAGTATCTCATCTCTTAAGTGATGTATTTTCTTATAATATAGTTAATGAAAGCATACTACATGTATTAGTTCGGTAAAAAATCAATACACATAACATAAAATGAAGTAATGTAAAAACACATAAAATGATATGTTTGTATAAAGATTAACTAATTGTTATACGTTGGACCTAAAAATGTACCGCATATAATATGAGATAAAAAGATTAGAAATGTAAAAGTGGAGAGAATATTTGATCCTGAAAGAAGATGTCCTAGTTGCCAATTTATCTCCAACTTATGTGCATAGCGTAGCTTAGATGCCTAGTAAAAATGGTATAAAAAAAAATGTACAAAGTACAAAGTGAACAAAAATCCTCAACTAACGGCTCCCATTCTTAACTGGTACTCGAAAGATTGGATCTAAGATTATCAATTCGAATCTTGACAGACATAATATATCATTTAGACCTTGTCATCAGCTCATAATACCAGAGCAGGTTCGGATTCAAATACTTTGTAGACACGTTCTGGGCCTCTAAGTCGTTAAATAACCTGATTTACATCATCCGTATGGACTTAAATGATAAGCAGGGTATTTTGCATCCAACAATCCACAATTAACGGGCACTAAATTTCTACTCCAATCATTCATCAGAATAATAAAAAGAATAGAAGATTGAGACGTGCACACAACCGAATGAAAAAAGAATTACTAACACACATTAACAAACCAAAAGAAAACCTCGAAACAAACCATGATGAAATTATTGGGAATCTTTGGGGTTCTCATCACCACTGTCACTACCTTGATGCTGATTTTGATGATGATGTTGCTCCAAATTCATCCCCAAATCCACCTTATTACTACCACTATGATGACTATAAGCATTCATGGACCCAAAAACTCCCATATTACTACCCTCTGAAACACCTAGTTCCAATGGTTGAACCGACTGTGTTTGCTGCAGAATCATTGAACCAAGCTGAACCGGAGCGAACCGGGCACCACTCGAATACTCGTACCCTCCAATCCTTTGTATTTGTAAACCGGATGCAACCGGAGTTACACCCGGAGCTTGTGTCTTGTATTGCCAAATCTGGTGGTCATGCTGAGTCAAACCGCCGGACGAGGATACCGGTACGGACGCAACTGCGTCTGAGCCACTGGTCACCGGCAGCATCCAGTAGGCGTTACCCACATTGGGAGCAACAGCCCACATGGTTTGGGCAGGAATAAAACCGGGAGGCTGGGTCGAACCGGTTCTAAGATCCGGTTCATTTTCTTGAACACCGGTTCTCGCCTGTTTCGCACCGGACGGAGACGCCTCGCCGCCGGGATCGTCTCTAAACCTTTTCTTCAGCTGATTCTCATCTGGGTCTTGGCCAAAACCTCGGTTCGAGAGCTGATGGTGCTGAAACCCGAGCATCGCTGCGGCGGTGCTGCCGGTTTGAAGAAAAAGAGGCGCCGATTTTGACACCGGAGCTGAAATAGTTGTTCCACTATTACGTAAAGACACATTAAGCGTCGAGAAATTCGCCGGAATCGTGCCGGTTCCGGTGGCGGCAATAATAGCCGGTTCAGCCTGGTTCAAAAGCCACTCAATAGTTTCACCATCGGATTTATGGCCCAATTCTCTCGTCAGCTGAAACACTCTCGCCGCACACAACGCCGGCATCCGTATACGGCGGCCCCGGCCGTCCACTTTCGTGTGCCGGTCTTTAGACGGTTTCTTGATCGGTTTAATTGACACCGAACCGGGATTGTCTGCAGCATCAGTTGCCGGTTCAGATTGTTCAATTTGAGGAAAGGGGAGAGAAACGAGCTGAAGAGAAGAAGCAACTTCATGGGAATGATGATTTTGATGGTGGAGAAGGTGGTGGTCTGAAGAAGGAGGAGGGGTAGTAGTATTAGGAGCTTGGTTTTTGGGATGTGGTTCCATAAATTCCATGTTTGGGTATATGGGATGGATAGAAAGTGGGGATGAGGGGTGGGTTCCAAGAAAATTTTCTGTGTATGCACAGAATAATGTCCAATTGGCAAAATGGTGTGGAGCAGAGAGAAAGAAAGGAAAAAAAAAGGAAGAGAGACGAAGAAATGATAGAAAAAGGATTGGAAAAGTTTGCAACTTATCACATCGTAGCAACATATGATAGAATTCTCTATTTGTAGTTCAGTCGATAATAGCTTAGTTGTATTTAAAATTATATGTTAAATTTTATCCCCATAACATATCCCAGTGATTTCAGATAGTGGGTTTCGAAAAGAACGTCAGAGTTTTAACTTTGCTGAAGGAAAGAATGTTTGAATTCCCTTCGGGCAACCTGCATAATGTGGGAGCTCTGTTGACCCGTGGAATGACCTGATAGGCTGACAAACTTCTACTAGTGGTCCTTGAAAACCTGATTTGCATATATAAACACCCTATGAGCTCGGGTGTGGCAGAGACCCTTACTGGCTGTGATTCAACCTTTAAAAATTATATGTTAAATGTTTGGCAATTGTAGTGTAGAATTTTTGATCATGCTATTAACTCCGGTCTATATTGTTTTAAGTTTAAACTTAGGCTCTTTGTTAGAACAAACAATGTGTGTGACATCTAAAATAACAATTGATAACTTGATTAACATCATCTATCAAACTTCATAGAAGTGAATTCAAGAATCTTCAAAGTTGGGTGCAATCTTTTTCATCCAAAATAAGATAATACTGCTAGTATAGTCGTATGTGCATAGTCTAGTAGAAAGGTCAAGATACTTTGAGTTTAAAATTGTTTTTTTCAAATGATCTAATGATGGTTCGAATCATGTCAATTCCGAAAAAATGACGGACATGACAAGGCCATCTCAGTCATAGGTTTTGCATTGAGCTTCGATCCATTAAAACATATCATTCGATTATCATTTGAGTTATGGCAAGAGACTTCTACAATTCAGATCAAATTTGTCCGTTAGTTTTCAAAATTAAAGAGAGACTTGTTCGTTAAACAAAAGATGAAAGAATATATGAGTGGGTGCAAATACAAATACTTGTTCACGTTTCAGTGTTTTTTTAAAATTATTCTGTAAACGTATATTTTATTTTGATTAGAGTCTGATTAGTTAGTATAGTTTTAGTAGTTGATTGTTAGTTAATAGGATTAAGATAATAAGATATAAGTGCCAATTTGATAGAAATATATATTTGAAAAAGGGCAAAAGAAACATTTACATTTACTTTAGCTTTTAAAGTTAACGATCGATTACTGGAATGACAAGAATAATTGGTAATTCAGGAAATTAAAGTATTTTGGTAATTCCTTCACAAAAAAAAAAAGGCTTTCAGTAATTTACTCCATCAAAATACAAGTTCTTACATTAGAAAAATACATAAATATCTTCGAGTGATAATTAGTGAGATCATATAATATATATTAGTTTGAGATCATATCAGATATATTAGTTTAGAGGAAGTTATGTATATATAACATGAAATGACAATACACTATATTAATTTTGAAGAAACTAGTATTTCTCTATAAAGGTGCTATAGTTATTGCCCTTTAACAATTGCAAACTTTCTATCACATGGAAGGAAGATATTGTTTGTATGTCTCTTATCCTCGCAGACTCTAGTGATAGATTTTGCTGCCGTTGATATAATAACATATATGAGAAAATAACATATGAATAATTAATTATATTATTCACAAATCTTATAAGACTAGACAATAAAATTCTTCAAGGTTAGATTACATTTTTTTCAACCAAAAGAGAATAGTGATACGTGATTTACATATCTATTGAACTTATAGAAGCCTTTGAAATTAGAGTACAATTTGAATCTATTCAATAAAATGAATCTGTATTTATTATAAATCTGTTGAGATAAGAAAATCTTATAACGACTAGGGCGGTAAACGAGCCGAACGAGCCGAACATTGCGTTGTTCAAACTCTGTTCATTTAACTTAGCGAATGAGCCGAGCTTGTTCGTTTATTTAAACGAACATATTTACTTGTTCAAGCTTGGTTCGTTTAACTCAACGAACAACATTAATGAGCCGAACACCTTAAACGAACAGTGTCACTTACCGAGCTCGAACAGAAAAAGGTGTTCAAGCTCTGTTCATTAACCTTTTATCCGAGACGAGCCAAGCTCGAACCAAACGAGCCGAACAACCGAACGGCTTTGTTCATTTACAGCCCTAATAACGACTATCTAGAGGGATACATGGTTGATTTACATAGGGCTGTAGAAAATTTTTAAAAACCAGACCAAATGACCAAACATAACTGATCCAAACCGTTTAAAACCAAAACACAGTTTAACTGTCGGTTTACAAGTAAAGTAGAAACCTAATTGGATTATTCGGTTTGATTTCATTTCTAAAAAATTAAAACTATAAAACCAAAAATTAAAACTATAAAACCGTATAGGACTGGTTTAATATAAAATACATTAATTATCATTTTTATATGTATACTTGGGTTTAATTTATTTGAACATCTACTTGATTTTTAATTTATTTAGTTGGATACTTGGGTTGTAATTTATTTAGTTGGTTTGTAATTTATTTCGTTGGCTTGTAACTTATTTAATTGGCTAACTGATTTGTAATTTTAGATTTTTATTAATCAAAATTGTAGTTAATTACATAAACTGAATAACAGAACCAAACCAAACTGGACATGTCAACAGTTTGTTGATCGATTTCAGTCCAGCTTCGGTTTCACAGTTTCTAAACCGTTACAATGTCCACCTCTGGTATGTAATAATGTCTAAAAACCAATCGAACCGGACTATGTACACTTTTGGATTTACATAATAACACCATACGAGTACATTAATGGGACCTTATTAATTGGTAATTTATTTGAATTTCTTTGGGGGGAAGAAACAATCATCATTATCATCCGTACCTATATATCTCAACGACATCAAAAGTTATCGTTAGACTGTATGTGCATTTCTTTTTTAGTGACAACGGAGCAAGTCTTGGTGTCCAGTACTAGGGGTGAGGGGGCGGGAGGGGGTTATGAACAAAATATGGCAGGTAGGGTCAAAGGGGGACCTGCAATAAGTGCAGAAGTGCAGGATGAGAATGAGATCAGCCACTCGTGGGGTCTCCCCTTTTGTAAGGGGACTGTTGTAATAATTAAATAAATGATGAGGTGGCACTAACAAAAATGTAATATTCAGGCAGCATTTAATATCACTAACTCGTGGTAGCACGATTGTACAATGTATGATATTTCATCTCAACAACTTTTCATGGAAGAGGTCATCCTTTGATATTACTAGAATTTTGACTGACGTAACATAGTTCAGTTGTTATTCATATTAGATTCGACACAAAAGATTAATAATTTAATTTTAGTGACACAAATAATGTGGGTGTTCCACTGCTGCTAGATCAGGCCGAATGCGCAGTTTGCAAGGGGACAACTTATGTTGGTCCTTGCGCAAAATCCTCGTCAACCCAGAATTCCGCTGAGTTTCTGATTTACGTCATCCACAATGCTCCTTGGGACTGAGACGGTGTTAACCTTAGAACCAAGGTATGGTCTTTTGCCATCAAGAATTTTGTACATCACGTAAATCAAATCATTCATCGTTTTTTAGATAGAAAACCTAAAATTTGGTGTCATAAAGTGTCTAAACGCTCACAATACGGCTACCCAAGCCAGCTCCGCTATATTTCATCTCATCAACATCAACAACTGATTGTACAATAAATCACCATACTGAATGTCAAAAACCGTTCTTTAAGTTGTACACATGTAAAAATAGACAAATTTTAAAATATTTTGGGAACTAGTATTATAAGATGCACATCAATTAATTAAATTTAAATGACCATCTATAATGATCTATCACAATCTGAGTAAATCTTTTGTTCATTTAGAGAAAATGATAGTGTTTCTTAGGTAGTGTTTGGTTTGGGTTTAGGAATAAGGGAATGGGTTTAGAGGAATCCAAACCTATTGAAGTTATTGTGGGGAAAATGGGGGTATGAGTTTCAGTTTGATATCTAAGTATTTGATAATTGATATCGTTTTTTTGATATACTAGCCCCTTTGTCTATCAATATGGGAGAATGAGGAGTATGGTCGGTCAACGATGTCGGCCACCGCCGGTCAGACGGTCACTATTCCGGCCGATCAAATTTTTCTGGCCACTTTTTCAGCCGTCCACATTCGATACTCATTTCAATTCCGATACGTTCCAAACACCATCAATGTCCATCATACTCATTCTCAGTTCAATACCAAACAACTATCACTTTTAGGTCCAAACTCATATACTTCAAACTCATACTCTGTCATATACATTCCGATTCTTATTCCGATATCCAAATGCAAACCAAACGGCACTTTAGTTACATAAGTTAAGTTTTACCAGAGTTACTTGTGTGTCCCATGACTGTGCAAGTTAGCCAGTAATTGTGTATGCTATTTTGTGAAATTTTTCTTATTGATCTTGGACCAAAGAATCACTCATAATCATCTTGTTTGACATTTTCTTTGAATATTTATAGTATTATTTCACCAAACGGTAGAAAATACTAGTACTTTATTACAACTTAGATTGCATTATATTTTTAAAAATATTAGTATTTTTTTTTCTAACCGAGATAAGGGTTCTATATAACCGATACAATGTATGCTCTTTTCTTAAGAATTTCACAACTGCATGATACTAGAAATGAGACAAACTATCGAATCTATAGACACGTACGGTGTGGTTGTTTCATCCCTATTAGTTTGTAGAGGGCACTTTAAGAAGGTGCTTCACTTCTGCTAGTTTGTATAAGACATCTTGTTTGGGTCACTGCATAAATCCTCATCCAATCTAGTAGACTGTTGGACTCCTAATTTGCATTTTTTAAAATGATTCTTGAGGTTGAAACGATCAGAAATTTCAAGAATGAGACAAATTGAAAACAAGTGGACCTAAAGTGAAGGACAATAACTAAGGTTCCAGAAATAAAGTGAAGGAAGGCCTTTACGGGGGCATCCAATGCTACAACAGCAGAAACAGCTCATCCAAAATTCATTTCCACTCTACCCTACATGACTTTATATGTATAAAATTTACATAAAATGAGTGACCAATGTAAAAAAGAGTGGATGAGAATATCAAATGATATCAGTTGTGTTCTGAAAGTGAATCCCTATGAGTAAAAGACCAACAATATTAATAACAACACATACCCAGTATATCCTAACGACAGTAAAAGCTATTGCCAGTGTCTGGAGAAGATGAGAGACAGTCGAAACCCTTACCTCGATAACCAAAAGTATGAACTAATAAAAATTAACATTAATTCAAAAAAGTGATGATTTTATGATTAAAGTCAATATTTTGTGACAACAGTCAAGTTTGATTTAAACCATATTTAGTGTCATTTGGTTTAGATCATTTGATTTAGTAAGTTTCATATATAAAATAGCAACATAGATAATATAAAATGTTCAATATGATACTCATACAATTCATGTAATAGTATCACTATTGTGCATAAATTAATTTTTTAATACGATCAAGAACATGAGATAAAAAGATTGTGTCAAAAGAGAATATGTATAATTAAGTCGACAAGTATAATCATAAATCAAACATGCACGAGATTGGGATGATCTTACAAATTTTAATCAACGCCACAGAAAAACTGAAAAAGTGGGGAAAGGAAGAGAAAGAACGCTTTGAAAAGAAAAAAAAAAAAAAACAAGTGTCATGGTACTTTTTTTTTTATTTTAGTTAATTTGTAAAAGTGATATTATCAGTTATATTTATTTTAGCTGCAAATGTCATATTCTGATTCTGTGGCTCCTATCGATCCAGTCCTAAAGAGTTTTGTAGAAGATGTAAATCAGAAATTCAACGACACCTTAGATTGATAAAGTATTTATAAGACTATATACACAAGGCAGCCATGCAAACTAGGCTAGCAACCCTTTAACTTAATTGACCGGATAATATGGCCTCATTACCCAGTTATGTTTATTTTAATTACTTTTAATGTTTATTAGAGCATATCATATCTGTCCAGTTATCAATTTTCACTATAAAAAGGAGTATAAAATAATCAATTTGGAAATTAACTTGTAAACTGATACTATATGTATTTATATATGTTCCCTCTCCCTTGCTGTTACAATCACTACTACTTGAATTATATAACAGTATAGTCGCTCTATTGTCCTTCTTGAGGTATAATAGTCTTTTTCTAAACACACAGAATTTTTTTTCGATGATCTATATTACGTCAAGCTGTATGGATCAACTGTTACTTCACAATATAAGAAACACAGTCAATTTAATGAGACATTTGCTTTATTCTATCATATTCCAAAGTCAAAAAAGATTGACTTTATTGGAAATGGAAACTTTTTATGAAAAAATAAATACATGACACAAGTTGAAGAAAATATGCTTCATTCTTATACTATTATGACAATCAATAGGAGATGGTGGATCCTAAAATTCTCTTCCCTTATACGTCACATATGTGTTATAATGAATACGAATTTTGTTAGAATTCGTTCTAAACCTGTCCTGCTGCTCTTTCTTTAAAGGAACAAGAAGGAAAAAATGATATAGATCAACCAGTATTTTTTAAAAACTTCTTTCCGATCCTTCTATTCTGTTTTCCAGTTATTTAACGGTGTAGATGAAGCCTCTTGCACAAAGTATAAGTCAACAATGTGTAAATTAAATCACGAAACGATCCGGTCTATTTTCGAATCCTGTGCAAACACGGGAGTCTAGTGTGCCGGAAACACTCTTTTAATGGTGTAGATGAAAGGAGTCCATTCCATAAACACTGATTTTGCAGATTTTCTAATATCACATCTACTTTACCGTTTAATGTTGGTATCCACCCAAAAAAATGTCGTCAGATAATGTAGGCCATGAAATAATAATAATAATAATAATAATAATAATAATAATAATAATAATAATAATAATAATAATAATAATTTAATAATAAAGTTGCTTCTTTGTGACTTTTAAGTTACGTGTTCGAGTCGCAGAAAAAGCTTCTTACACAAAGTATAGGATAAAGCTGCGTACATCAAAGCGCAAAACGATCGGGCCTCTCTTAAGACTCGGAAGTCTAGTATATCGGGGACACGTTTTAACAACAACATGTTTTGCCACACACAATAAAGGACCTATATCGAATTTTTGTTTGTTTCTCATGTTAATAGAATATCTTTTGAGACACCCATGAAATAATAACATTATCCTATTGCCTTAGAGACTCCGGTGGAATATAGAGGATCAGATGTACGCAACTATACTAATGTGTTATAAACACATAAAGGTTGTTTTCCGATGATCCATAATAAAAATTACGTGAAACGTAAATATGGTTGTAAAATAGAACGTAAGAAGCCGCCAAAGTTTTCAAAATGGATTTTTAAATAGACGTCCCAGCATCGATTTTTTAATTATTATTATTTTTGAATAATTGTCATATTCCATCCATATTATCCAACAAAGACATGCTGTTTTTAACGAAGAAACTACCAAGTTTTGAATTGAGAGTTAATGGTGAAAATATAACGATAGAGTGCAAGCTTGAAGCAAAAAAATATAATGGCCATTTTTTCCCTCTAAAATAAGTTATACAATCGGAATGAGTATGACACGGTATGAGTTTGGATTATATGGGTTTGGGCCTAAAAGTGATAGTTGTTTGATTTTGAAGTGTGAATATGTATGATAGACATTGATGGTGTTTGGAACGTATCAGAATTGAAATGGATGTCGAATGTAGACGGCCGGAAAAATGGCCGGAAAAATTTGACTGACCAAAATAGTGACCGGCCGGCGGCTTTGACCGGCCATAGCGTTGACTCCCCATATTGATAGACAAGGGGGCTAGTATATCAAAAAAATGATATTCATTACTAAATATTTGGATATCAAACCAGAACTCATCCCCTCATTTTCCCAGACAAACAACTTTGATAGGTTTGGATTCCTCCAAACTATTCCCTTAATCTCATACCCTCAACCAAACACCTTCTAAATCTTGTATTTATCTTTGCTGTAGCTTGTTTATTGATGGTCTGATATAATTTATAGAGTTTTACGTAAAATGTGTTTCATGAAAAATAATCTTATAGGTAAGTTGTCTTCTTTAGCTGAAAGCCTACGGTCGAAATTTAAACTAGTGTTAATGATAAGATTCGACCTATATGTTAGTCTTTTCCAACTTAGCTTGCGAGTGCGTTACCAATTATTTAGATCTCAATAGTCTTTCAACCGGATGAGATCTTCTGCCCCATTTTTCCCTCACTCTACTCGTCACCACGCGACACATGGCAGTATGGATGGGTGGTGAGTCTAGATGTTAGATACGGGTGACCCTCATCTAGTCTCACCACCCACCCCCCTGCTGCCACGTGTCACGTGGTGACGAGCGGGGTGAGGAGAAAGCGGTGAGGGGATCTTAACCCCTTTCAACGGGATGAGATCTCATACCCCACTTTCTCCTCACCCCACTCATCACCACGCGACACATGGCAGTATGGGTAGGTGGTGAGTCTAGATGCTAGATGCGGGTGACCCTCATCTAGTCTCATCACCCACCCCTGCTGCCACGTGTCGCGTGGAGACGAGCGGGGTGAGGAGAAAGCGGTGAGGGGATCTTAACCCCTTTCAACGGGATGAGATCTCATGCCCCACTTTTCCCTCACCCCACTCATCACCACGCGACACATGGCAGTATGGGTAGATGGTGAACCTAGATGCTGGTAACGCTCATCTAGCCTCACGAACCACCCCCTGCTGCCACGTGTCGCGTGATGACGAGCGGGGTGAGGAGAAAGCGGTGAGGGGATCTTAACCCTCTTTCAACACGTTAGAACAAAAATGTGCAACTAGGTCAATAATACAGCTTGCTTCCAGGACATAGTCCAGTTGATACTCGGGTTGGAATTTTCTCTAATATATCAAGAGTTCGATTCTAGTGACACGCACAGTGTGGGTGTTCCCTGCTGCTAGGCCGAAAGCCTGATTTGCAGGGGCATCTTTTGTGGGTCACTGCGTAAGTTCTCACTCAACCTAAAAGACCGTTAGACTTCTGATTTACATTCTCTACAATGATCTTTGGAGCTGGAACGGTGGACCGCTAGGACGAAAGATTTCGCGCCAGGTGAATAATACAGCTTGCTTGAGCAACTGTACGTCTTCTTTCTACTTTCACCAAACCAGCTACTTGACTTTGAAGTCAATTTGGCACTTTTTGGTTTTTCACCAGAAAATTAATAGGACCATCCTCAGTTTGTCTCTGCAATACAGTGCTGTACTAACTTGTCTTATTTAGATGTTCAATTCAAGAGAATCTAAATTAGTTTATACACATCCTCTCTAAAATTATCACTTTTACCACTTGCTGTTATGAAGTTGGTCAACGGTTCACAATGATAATTTGAAATTTAACCTGATTTAGAATATTTGTTTTGGCAGGTAGATAACAGTTTAGGATATTAAAAAGATCAACGATAAATACACACTCTTGTCATTTTTACACAGTTGATTTCCTCTCATGATTTATTATTGACTATTGATTAAACAAGATGTGTATTTGTAATAGACTACTTAAAAAATTATGATACTATGAAAATGGGACAGGAGAAATAAAGATATGACACGTGCGTTCTGTTGTCCATGTTGGGTGTCGAAGTGTAAAACGACAGTGTTATCATAATCAAACGTCATAACATGTACTGCGTGTGGGATCCAGATTCCTTCACAGCTAAAGAAGAGGTGAGAAAAAAGATCCGACTACATATGACACAGTAAGGGAAACGGTGAGGCTTGATGAGAGATGACTATAGAAAAAAAATCCGACTGTACATGAACGGTGAAACTAGATAAGAGATGACCAGCAAGAGGGGTATAAAGATGGGTAGAAGACACGTAGCGAAAAATGGTATATACCGTGAAGAGGAAGAGAGTGAGGAGATCTCATCCGCTACGTGTGGCTTGGTTTGTGTTTTCCAACGATCTACCTAATTATACACGTGCACTTGAACACCTAACTTGGGTACCCTGTAGTGGATTTCATTTGATGGATATGTTTTCAGTTTTTAAAGGCTGAATCCAAAGAAATGACATGAAACTAAAGATTGACTGTCATGGAGAGACAAAATTAAGAAAAGGATCAAAAGACCATTTTATTTGATCAGCAATAAGTCAGTCCTGGAAGATCCTAATCTACACAAATCAGAAGTTCAAAATGAGACCAATTACATAAGTAGCCAAAGAATCAAGGGTTTCTTAAATTCAAGAAAAAGACCTATCTCACCTTTGGTCCTTTTCTCCTTTAATCTAAAAGTACTTTGTTCCTTTGTCTATACCTTTCTCTTACCTTTTTCTTTTTCTCAGCATGTCCAAGAGGAGGATCTCTTTAATACAGGTTTCGTTTGCTTGTCCTCTTCCAAAGACATCATTCCCAAATGTGATGGATCTTCTAACATCATCTTTGCCACCAAATACCCAGCTATCGACCATGTCTGAAACTTTCTTGCTTGCTTGCCAATGTATCTACCTAGCTTTCCGTCATAGTATTCAGGCCATCCATCCTTGAGCAACCGGCTCTCTGCTAGATCAATAGCTCGTCTAGCAATTTGAGGACGTCCAGTCTTGATGCTTGCAGCCGTTAGCATCCACAAAAGAACTGCATTGGAATAAAATGTAGCTTCTTGTAATTCAGAACATTAAAACCAACAAAAAGAACAAGAACGAATAACAAACTTGGCTGAAAAGTGCAGTATACAAACATACATATATGTGTATGTGTTCATACTTGTACATCTAGCAAATTATCATCTCATCCAAAAACCTAAACTTCGAATGAGAGTGATTTATCATGGTATAAGACTAGGAGATCCTTACCTCTGTCCATCTACTGCTACTGTTGATGTTTACTACTACTGTTGCTACTATTACTCACATGTGGTCTTGTATGTTAAATTACTGTTTCATCTAAGAGCTTAAGTTGTTCGAAATAAGAATAATCTAGTTATTTTACACATGCCCACTCACATATAAACTTACCACACGTCTACAACAGTAGCATACAGCATAATCAACTTAAAACCTTTTAGACACGTGGACTTATTGGACCAAGGTTCTTCCCTCTGATACCATGTTAAATTACCATGTCACCTAAAACTGCTTTTAGACAAGATGATAATTTAACGAAGAATGCATTTTTCATCTCAAAAGCAAAAGAACAATGGAGACAAGAAGGATATATAATGGAAGAACCTGGCCAAGATCCTCCATTGTGGTAGCTCCATCTTGTGTTCTTAGGATCACAACCAGTGACAGTGCGCCATTCATGACTTTCAATTGCAGGATAACAAATCTTTAGAGGCATTTCCCCAACGAGTTCTTCCCAGCGCTCTTCAATAAGATCCATAATTGCTGCAGCTTGCTCAGCAGTGGCAAGACAAGACAAAATAGCTATACAATTACCCAAAGCAAACCATCTGAAATCCATTCTTGCAGGACTAACATTGCCAATGAAGTAGCCACCACGTTGTGGCATAAAATCAAACACCCAATCTGGTATGGAATCTGGAATTACATTGAACTTATTTACAGCTGTATGTGAATATTCTTCGGTCTTATATCGATAGATAACGTTTAATTGTTGGAAGTCAAGCCAGAAATAACTCCGCATGTGATAACTTAACGCGTGCAATCGCTTCACAGTTTTCTCAATGACCTCTTTCCCTTCAGCATCAGGTTTTAGCATTCCCAATGCACACCGCAATGCCATAAAAAATAGTGCTTGAATTTCAATAGGATAACCGTAAATCCCCTGTCACAAGGAAAACAACCGGTATATGATAAGTTGATCACGTTATGCTGAAAACACGTCATCTCATGGTCTTGCAAAAAGTTATTGACGCTATACTTTTTCTATCAGTAACAAATTAAAAGACACAAGAAAAGGATGTAAAATCAATGTGATGGTGATTTCCAAATCTGTGATAGGGGAACTGTCCTCACTACCTCTCGACAGATTCAGCTAATCAAAATATAAGTTCACCAAAGAGTTCAAGGGGAGGTTAGTTATGCGTATGCACTTCACGTCAATCATACGAGTTAAAACATAACCTGTTCAATCTTTTTACCCCATATACCTTATCTTGTAATCTAAATATAATTACTTATCACTTATAGATAAACTGTAAAACAGAAGTTTTGTCATGTTGTCTTTCTATAGCTTTGGAAAACATGGTTTTGACCAAAAGTAGGTGTTATCCCACCAATCACAAGATTAAGTCTGCAAACCTAATAAGGACTAGAAGATTTGCAAAGTTTATCCTCAAGCAATAAGTTTGGTGGTGTTTCACATAACCTTACCATTCTCCTATCAATCATTGAGCATCCATCAGCACACAGCAGTGTTGGGAAAGTATCAAACCCTTCGGATAGACACAAGGACAAGATAAGCCTCATCCCCTTTTGGCAGTCTGGTTTTTCAGCCAATGACAAGTCACCAGTCGATTTTGTATATGCACGGAGAAGAATTATCCACCAGAATCCAGAATCAACTGGCGCAACTCTTCCAATAGCACTCTCGCCAAAATCTGCAACTATTGTATCCGTCTTGCGAACTGGATCTTTCAGAACTTTGAAACTAGCTGGCATAGCGCCTTCCCCAAGCTTGAATCTATCAATTCTCTTTTCCCAACTTTGAAGCTGAAGAGTCTTCAGAAGGAAATTTTTTACTATATCAGGCTCTCCATTCATTAGAAAGGCCATGGCACTGGGTACAAAGTCACGAACGAAAACCTGCAAGCCAAATAATATAAGGAAAAAAGAAGCCACTAGCCAGTCGACAGGTCAAAGATCTGCATTTCCAAATAGAACGTGTTTGAAGATACGTCCGTGATAAGAAAAGTTTTATGAGTGTGCTGAGATGCTTTAATAACTTGATTAATCTTAGTAGTGACACCGAATAACAGCATGCACGCCTGTCACCTGATCATAATTCAAAATCTCCTCAGAAGCATGATCATAAGCTGCAATAGTACCAACAGGTTGGCCACGAAAATGCACCAAGGATCTACGAAGTGCTTCCCAAGCATCAGCAACCATAGGATGGGGCTCAAACGAGTTCCGAGTGGAGGAAGCCGGCGTGTTCAGAGCAGACCGTCCAGGCGAGTAACCATCATAAGCATCTAAAGCTTTAGATAGACCTATAGACAACTCGCTCATTGAACGTTCATCAAATGACCTTTTCCTCTCTATCTTCAATCTTGGCTTATCCGGCTTATCAAGTAGCTTCGACAGATCAAAGTCATCCATATCTGAGATGGAACAATGGGAATCTACATTCCGTAGTGGATACTCCCTAACATAATCCATCCTGAAAGCCTGCGCCAATTAGCACCCTGAATCACAATCCCAAATTTGTTTTCAAACGAGTTCATACATAAGCAAACCATATAAGAAAAGTAAATACAACTTTCGGATATGAAATCAGAAAGAAACCAATTCAATGTAAAATATTTACTGTCCAGATAAAGAGATGCTTATTTTCTCAAGAAAAGATGCATATGCATATAAATGCACCCTGTTATGCATACGAAACGATAAAAGTCAAACACAGCAGAGCATCATAATGGTAAGTACAGACAGACAAAAACAATTTTTCTTTTTCTTTTTTCCCTCTCGTGATACAATGAAAATGACGGAAAATGATAAGAAAACTACAAATTAAAGAAATGGATGACTAAACAAGAATTAATTTCCCATCACCTACTAAACCAAAACTGATGGAAAAGCGGATTTTCTTCATTTTCTTTGTCTCTATATAATACTTGCCATACTTGGGATGAGATAATCATTTAACACCATATGAATTTATATTTACATGTTAAGATATAAAATATATTAAAAACAAAAAAAAAACAAAAAGAAAGCTGATGATCAAATGCAGCCAGTTGGTAGGCCAATGCTCTATTAATTACAAAGACACTCCATTCCAATCATTTGTCATATCCAAAAAAAGATAATACAAACACAATCTACAAAGCACACCAATTTTAATAACATATCTCTTGATTCAACAATAAAGCACATAAGAGATAAAAAATTGCTTCACATATTCTACAATATAACCATAAAGCAAAATGTAAAGTTTCATAAGCTAAACATATATATCTGTGTGTGTATGTATGTATATGTATACGTATATGTATATGTATATATGTATATATAATCTCAACCAAAATCCAAAGAAGAAAACATAAGATCTGTCCGCCTTCTAAAGCAAAAAACAAAATATGCAAATTAATAATTCCAAACAATGTGGAAAAAAAGGACAAATCAGATCTGTACATGTAGATGAAAACGAAGAAATATGTGAAATAAAAGATAGAGAGAAAGATGGAGGCAGACCTGAATAGGAGACAGAAGAGAATTGCTCAGGTGATCGGAGAGATGCCGGAGAGAAGGTGACGGAGAGAAGGAGAGAGTGAAGAGAGAGAGAGAGGGAGAAAGCGGAAAAAGGACACTTGACGGTGGTAAGCGAGTATTTATAGGCGAATGGATGGAGGGGGAACGGAGTTTTGGGCATCTCAACCGTCCGCTTCTGTTACTATTACATTGGTTGTTGAGAACATTTACCGGTACTAGCCGGTTAGAATACAATCAATCAATCGTACCCAGCCGGTTAGAATACAACTAAATAAATGTAAAGTAAGACTGCGTACATCATATCGTAAAGCGTTCTGTTCTTTTTCCCGATTCTACGCAAGAGGCTAGTGCACTGAAAGCACCTAATCAGGCATATGTAAGTTAAGAAAATTGTCATATACCTAGGTGATTATGTACAAGTGTATTTAGGATGTTTTTTTTTTTCAATATCTAATTTGATTGTTTAAGGGTTCTAACAGACAGAAATAGATTAGATACAAAAGGGTTGACCCTGTTTTAAACACGTCTATCCATATTGAGATGTCATCTCTTTAATTTTTTAACACTAAAAAATAATGTCACTTTATATTACAAAATGAAATTTGGACAGTTACTCTGGATAGAAAATCTTAACTATATTTATATGATATTGGATAAGGTGCAATCACTTATGAAGCATTATTAAATCGGATGGGATCACCTCACCGCGCGGTGACTCACCTCCTGCTGCCACGTGTCACACGGTGACGCATTCGGTGAGGGAGTTGCGGTAAGGGGATCTAAACCCTTATTAAATTGTGAAAGATAGATTAAATTCACAGGGCAGTTAATTTTTCTTTTTTAGTAGTAATTTTATGTTATGAAAAAATGTAAAACTCAAACTGGAAATGTTGTTGCTTTATAATCTTGAAGGCACGGATTCCAGTCGTGTAAATAGTCTCTTGTACAAAGCGTAAGGTAATGCTACATACATCAGATCGCGAAGCGATCCGCTCCCTCATCGCACCTTACACAAACACGGAAGCCTAGTACATCGGAAATGCCCTTTTAATTCAATGTCATTGATTAATTGGGAAAATCTCACTTATTAGCATAAAGTTTGGCCCATTACTCAGTTAGCAGCTTAACGTTGATAAAACTCAATTAACAACAACTCTTTGTCCAAAATGGTTCACTTGTAGCCAGTCACCGGAAGGTGACTTACTACAGCTGGTTTCTTTTTTTTAAAAAAAATTCAATTCTAAAAAATGTTATTATTTCTAAAAATTCTAAAAAAAATGTAAAAATTAATTAAAAATATTTTAAAAATCAAAAAATTAGGAAAAAAGATAAAAATAAAAAAAATTACCCATAACACCCCAGCACTCCACCCACCTACCCCACACCCCACACACCCTGCACCCCAGGCCAAATTTTTTTTTAAAATTTTTTTTTTAACTCACTCATAACGCTCCGACCACCCCCGCGTCTCCTCTCCCACCTCCTCCTCTCGCGATTTTTTTTAAAATTTTTTCTAACTCACCCATAACGTCCCAACCACCCCCGCGTCCCCTCTCCCACCTCCGTGCACACCCCAAAAAAAATTTAAAATTTTTTCAACTCATCCACAAAGCTCCGACCATCCCCCAGAACCCGAAACAATCCAACCCCCCAGTCCAAAAAGACAATGGCAATGTTTTGGGCTGGGGGTTGGATTGTTTGGGGTGCCGGAGGATGGTCGGAGCTTTGTGGTGAGTTGAAAAAATTTTAAAATTTTTTTAGGGTGTGCGCGGGGGTGGGGGAGGAGACGCGGGGTGGTTGAGACGTTATGGGTGAGTTAGAAAAAATTCAAAAAAAATCGCGGGAGGAGGGGTGGGGGAGGGGTGGTCGGAGCGTTATGAGTGAGTTAGAAAAAAAAATTTAAAAAAAATTGGCCTGGGGGTGCGGGGGTAGGTGGGTGGAGTGCTAGGGTGTTGTGGGTAATTTTTTATTATTTTTATCTTTTTTTCCTAATTTTTCGATTTTTAAAATATTTTTTAATTAATTTTTACAATTTTTTAGAATTTTTAAATCCTTTTAAATCACTTTATTCAAAAATACAATTTTATTTTTTTAATTAAAAAGGGTCGCCACGTATCAACTCCTGGTTGGTCTGAGAAAGTCAAAGGTTAGTTAACGGCTGGTCAACGGTTGGTCAAAGGTCACTTGGTACAAGTAGGGGTGTAAACGAACCGAGCCGAGCCGAATATCGCTTGTTTGAATTCGGATTCGTTAATGTTAACAAACTATTCGGTTCGGCTCGTTTAGCTTTTCGAGCCTAAAAGCTTGTTCGAATTCGTATTCGTTAGACAATCAAATATTCGTGTTCGGTTCGTTAGAGTTCGAAATTGTTAAGATGAAGGTATATTCGTGTTCGGATTTGGTTCGATAAGGTCGTGTTCGGGTTCGTTAGAGTTCGGGTTCGTGGTCGATAAGAGTAACAAACTGTTTGGGCTCGAGGAAATGTGCCTGAGCAGAACTTCACTATTCAAGAGAATAGCGAGAACCCATGATTCAGAATGGGAAAAGATATTATGTTTACCCAACTTTAGGCCAAAAGAGCAATACTTGAGGCTGAAAAGCAACAAAAGATAGCAACTTTTTGGCAGTTACATTATGTGAAGACGAACCCAGAGAAGGGACAATTCAAGAAGTGAAAAGTTGAAAGCTTTAGCCAAAAGGTTGCAGATTGAGCTTACAAAGACCACTTAAGAAGAGAATTTTTCAATGCAGACAAGAATTAAATAAGCACAGAAATGCATAAGGTTTGTGGAACATCCGTGAAATACAAACAAAAAAACAAAAGAATATTTACATACCTCTCTGTCCCAAAAACAGATTTAGAGGCAATATCTTAGGAGATTGGAGTCTAGGGCCAAAGGGAAGACGAAGAAGGCGAGGTGAGACAAAGCAACGGTGCGGCGCTGGGGAAATTTCCAGAAAGACAGAAGGAGATTTCGCTTGAGAAGTGAGGAAGGAAGAGGGAAAAATTAGGGTTGGTTTATATACCTCCAAAACGAGCCGAATACGAATACTCGTGAGACGGCTCGGATTCGTTTGTTAAGTAAACGAATATTAAATCAGGCTCGAATTCGGCTCGTTTAATGAAATTTAACGGACGAATACGAACCGAACACGAATCGAACTCAAACAGTTCGCGAACGGTTTGTTTGTTTAACAGCCCTAGGTACAAGTGAGCCATTTTGGACAAAGAGTTGTTGTTAAGTGAGTTTCATCAATGTTAGGCTGCTAACTGAATAACGAGTCAAACTTTAGGCTAATAAGTGAGATTTTCTCTTGATTAATTTGATAAAACCAAGATAAGTTAATGTATAATATATTTCACTCAATGCTATCGTCCGCTGATTACATATTTCGTGCTACTTCTTGCTGTCTGAGTAATTAATTAGTAAAATAATGAATAGTCAGTTATTAATACCATAAAACCTGTCCAGAATGTTCATGAAATCTTCAACCGCGATGCTTTGAAAGTAGATCAATGCGCATATCTGTGCGGTATTTGCACTAAAACGGTAAAGCAAATCAACCACAATAACAACATTACACCATTATCTTAGAAGCTACTGTAGCATATGACAGAGTACATGGGTCGGATGTACACAACCATACTCATGTATTAAAAACACACAGGGTTGTTTACCGGTGATTCATAATGATGCGTCAAACTGTGTCGATCAACTGCTACTTCACAATATAAGAAATACAACCAATTTAGTGATTCATTTCGCTTTATTCCATCATATTTCAAAGTCAACAAAGACTCAACGCGCTATTCTATTCTTCTCAGGTTTTTTTTTTCCTTTTTCCCCCTCTCTAATTGTATGTTGTAACATGTAATAGAAAACATCAAACATAAACATTGCCTAAAAATAGGTGGAAGAGTTCCCTCTAATTGGTTTCTCTCCCGTCTTGGTCTCCCCTTAAATTTCTTTGACACTTCAATGTAGTTGACGTTTATAATAGAATTAATGACACTTTTTTTTTTAGAAAAAATAATGGCACTTTCATGTAAAAAAAGTGGTGTATACTTAGTTATTAATTTATGTGAAATATATTGTTCATAAATAAGTTAACAACAAAAATAAAATAATGACTAGTTGTTTGTATAGAAGCTATTTGTTACGAAACAAATTAAATTGACAGAACGCATATTAAATGCCTCATACAACTGTTGGTGGAATGCGAATAAATATAGTAGTTTTATTTATAAAAAAACCATGTTGATAACGGGTTTGAAAATAAATCCAGAAGTATATTATACTATTTTGACAAAACCTCTTATTAATACACATGATGGTTTTGACAGAACCATCATGTGTCAAAATGACTTTTGGCATACACTGGCTCTGTCAAAACCGCCATATGTTTCTTTAGTTACGATTGTGTGTGTCAACACGTAATTCTTATAGAAACGTACCATTTTCTCAGTACATAATTTGTTTGATAATGTATTCAGATAAATGACAAGTCAGTATTTGTGTGTATTTTTTACGGGCATCTTTATTAAAAAATATATTTCAGTTGTTAAAGCAAATACGAACAAGTAAAATCAGAATAAAGTAACGTAAAATAAGAATGAATCAAAACTTATATAAAATGTTATAAACGCAATACATATATATATATATATATATATATATGTATATGTATATGTATATATATCATATGCTCACACCGGTAAAACAACGTCTCTTACATGTAGGCCACTGTTGAGCAACTACACTACATCTGGGTGGACCTAGATATTTTGGCAGCTGCAACGGTGGCTGCACCTGCAGCGGCGGCATATCGGGTTGTGACTTCAGTAGTGGCATACCGAGCTCCTGAGATGTAATCGGTATCCGCATCGTTGTCTGTTCTATGTCGCGGTTTAGATCTCTGACAAATGCATCGTCGTCGAGAACAAAAGGGGGAGATAATAAACATGTAAATGTCATCATCCTGACAAAATGCATGTCTGTTATCGACAGCTAGTGTGAGGAATGATGTGCACTGTTGTGACCATCCTCCTACGCGTGCATGCCCCCAATGAACTGGCAAGCTGTGACCTTCTAACGTCTCTAATGTACATGTGTGCAGATGACTGCCCCTACGACTGAGACATGGCAAACCGCAGATAATACGCACTCGTATTCTGCTGGGTAGCCTCTGTTGGAGGTCTCTGCAGCAGAAGATGTCCGAATCCTCCTTCCTGAACCCCTCCGATACAATCTCAACGCCGGCCTCGTCTCTGATCGATGTCGCATGATGGTAAACCAGAGCAAGGCGGTGTGCCTAAAATTTAAATAATAGAAAAATCAATAGACATTTGAGTTACAATGTCACAAAAGTCAGCTATCAGTATGCCTGTCAGGGCATAGCTATATTGATTCGTCGCTCGGTGGTCTCAATGCTATAAGAAAATGGCGTACATCTCTGCATAGTCAATGTTCCCCCACTATCCTCACCATTTAATGGATGGCAATCACCGTGTCGACGACCTTAGCCGGAACCTCATGCGTGAGTCCAAACTGCCTCATCAACAATGTACCACAGTAGCAGTGGCACGTGAGCAGTCCATGGATGCTCGTCTTGGGTGCACATCGGTGGCAAGCTCGCAATAACGTTTGGACTATAAGTCACCCACAAAAATCCAGCTTCACTAAATTGTCGAAGCAGATCGCGGGCCACATCCATCGTGTGACAGAGAACCTCTGGGAAGCTGAGGTCGCTTAGCCACCAAGCTGCATGAGGCACACCAGACCTCATCACCGTACTCATGAAGCGGCAAAGACAGAAGATGGCAAACGTCTTCCATATCTAAAACTGTAGCAGCTCTAATGGCTCTGCAATCTGATGTCGTCCCATCTTCGCATGAGAGTTTTTGCATAGGTTTTGATACAAGCAGGCAGAGACGGTGCTAACCCAGGAATATCTACGTATGACGGCGAGCTTTCTAAGTATGTAAATTTAGATCAACTGACATAAAAGAGTTCTTCAAGCCGTATCACATACCTGACGACAAGAAGATGTGCGTCCTATACCTTTGCTGAATCTGCTCATCAAATAGGTGTTTTGGTGGGATTGTCTTGGTAAACCACTCCATAAACTTCTTCCTCGATACACAGTTGCCTGTTATATCAGTCATATCTGAAGTCCAGCCAAGGTTCTTAGTGCACAGCTGGTGCCACTACGCTAGCGAGTATTGAAGCTCTTGGCCATCAACGGCATCACTATCAATGCGAAGGTCAAACACCAGAGCTACATCCTGAAGCGTGATTGTGGCTTCGCCTAAAGGTAGGTGAAAGAAGTAGGTCTCTTTTCGCCACATCTTTATGAATGTCGTGATCAAAGCGTGATCTATCTTAACCTCAACACACTAGAACAATCTCTATAGTCCCACATCCTCTATGATTGCATTGCACCTATTGGAGACATTCAGGTCTCGGTAAAAGGATATTATCTTAACAAAATCCGGTGTACTGTAACTACTGTTACTCATAAGTAGAGGGTCCTGTAATCCCCCTAGAACCTCAACAAATCCTCAATCTCCATCTCAACTCGCCACCAATAATTCTGCCACTAACCATAACTAAACCTAAATGTATTGCATAAAAAATAACAACAATTAAATACAAATATAAATGCAATAATGAAAGAAACTACAAACATACGTACGTTCATGCAATCAAACAATTAAATTACACTAATTAAATAGCACTGTACGTTCTTGCAACTGAAACAAGTAAATAAAAATACTTAAATAATATTATACGTATGGTTATGCTATTGAAACAACTAAATAACACTAATTAAATATTAATATACCGTTCGTGCAATCGAAACAAGTAAAAAATAGCTAATTACTTCACATGTATAAACAATAAATAAATAACTAAACGTTTATGCACAATTGAAACAAGTAAATAAAAATGCGTAAATGATACTATAGTATGCTAATGCTATCGAAACAACTAAATAACACCAATTCAATGTTAATATACGTTCATGAACAATCGAAACAAGTGAATAAAAATACGTAAACGATACTATAGTACGCTCATGCTATCAAAACAACTAAATAACCTAATTCAATGTTAATATACATTCATGTAATCGAACAAGTAAATAACAATAATTAAGTACTACTTCACATGTATAAATAACAATAAATAAATTATAATAATTGAATGTCCCTAAATAAATAACAATAAATAAATGACAATAAATAAATAACTCACAAGATAAGAGAAAAAACTCGAGTAGATCTTCAGGTGTGTTGTAAGTTGTAAGTAGATTTCGGTAGAACTTCATTGCATTGTGTTATTACGAAGAAAAAATAGTTAAGTGAAAAATGAGGCCTATTTATAGTCAACCGCCGTATAAATACGACGGTTCTGTCAAAACCTTTGTGCGCTAGGTTTTTTGACGGAATCATTGTATACCAAAAGTCATTTGACATATGGCGTTCTGTCAAAACTACCATGTGCGTTACTACTTATGGGTTTACTTCCAAACCTATTATAAAAATATGTTTTTTTAAGTAAAACTACTATATTTTGAAAACCGCCATGTATATTTTGAAAAAGCTAAGGAGATAGCATTTAACTAGAAATAAAGTGTATGACCATTGGGTTAAGGTGAAGGGTGTGATACATTAACCTTATCTTTACCAGCAATATCTGCTGTGCTTTTTTGTTATTTGACAACTTATGTACATACAGTAAAGACGTTCTATCTGCTGTGCTTTTTTGATTTACGCAATTTACGAAACTCTTTATGTATACAAAGTAAATACTTTTTATCTAAAAAACTGGTGGATTTTTTAATTTATATTTTTTTTATGAAACTCATAAAGTTAGGACATTAGGATTGTTACACTACAAGTAACTTGAACAAATTTTCTTATCTTTGTACAAACCTTATCTTTACCAGCAATATCTTTGTAGATTTGTCAACTTGAAGTAGTTTATTACATATCTCTTTGAGTTGTACACGTTATGTCATTCAACTTGTGAACATATTCTTATAATATGTCTTGTGGCTCCTGCTTTTAGATTCCGATTTGACCAGTAAACAAAAAATTATTCCAAAATTTGCAAATTAGTTATTTTCCACTTGGCACAGCATAAAGACTATAAGGAGTCCACGTGTTATTGGCTTGGCCATGAGAAACAGAAAATAGGGAAGGAAAAAAAAGATAATTATCTTTAACATAGTGATGGATAAGAAAATGCTGTCTGATCTCAAGTATCTAATGATTTTCTTTTTCTTTTGAATTATTTAAGTTATGATGTGTTAATATATTTTTGTTTAGTAACACATTTAATGGCATAAAGAGTCGAATCATAATTGATACTCTTCCTGTTTTAGTTTATAGTCTGATTTAACAAATATAAGTTGTTATGATATATTATTTAATACATTGCCTGGTCGTTAAAACTGTGTTCAATTTCTATTTTTATCATTTGATATGTTACTGAATTCATTTATATATTTTATTTATTTGTTTATTATAATGGTACTTTTGGAGCTAAACATAAGTTAAAATTTTATAGAAAATAGACAAAATTTTAAGCCTCCTAAAAATATGACTATATAACAAAACCGGAACGAGTATTAAGTAGTATAATTATCTTTATCTTTTGCCTGATTCAAAACTAATTCTTTAAATTATCTTTTAATACTTGTTCATTAAATCATGCCATTTGTGTTTTTGAATCACATGAAATGGCAATATTGGCTCTAATGATGATTTTCTACTATAGAAAAATGTCACCTTTGTTAGTTCCGCAACGATCACTTTATAAGGAATGAATAAAGTGTTGATCAATTTTTAGGTTTTTTCGATTTAGCTCGTACCAAATCTCAATATCTCAATACGTACCAAAAATAAAAAAGAAGAAGATGTGAGATAATCAATTTAGAGCCACACAATTTAAAGTGGTTTGAATTTAATTGATTCTATTACACTATCAATTTATTTCTAAAATGGATTTTCAACTTTTTCTTTATTGCCTTCAATAAGAGGAACAATAACAACAAAAACAACTACTACATCAACTATTGCAACAATGACTTTTGTAACATCAACTACTTTACAGCAAGTACAATCAAGAACCTTTCATCTTTTCTACTTGCTTATTCCAACTTAAACAAAGTTTTACCTAATAACTTTTACCAAATGGGTTTTAGAAAAAGAGACGAGTGACACTTTCAAAACAAGCCTAAAATACAAGTAAGTGATCAAATATGTTTAGTTTTGTGTTAGACTTAAATACTTTCACAATACAATACTTTAAAAAACAAAGAAGAGATTAGCGAGCTTTACGCATTTTCGCAATTGAGAGCCTTTGAGATGGAAAGAAGATGGAGCTTGAAGAGATTGAAAGCGTCTAATTGTCTCTTATATACTTCTTTAATATATAGAGGAGATAAATCTCGTTTACCGCCTCCATAGAAGTCTCATACTTCATTAATTTCTTTAGAGAATTCAACTTGTCTTCTACCATCCTACTTTTTAATTTGTTGATTTATAACAACCTAGAAGAGCTTAGGCATGTGTAAAACAGTTAAAATAGCATTATATACATTAGTAATAACGGCACAATCGATTTGGAGAAGAGTGGATAGGGAAAACAATTTAAATCCACAATAGATATGTTTGCAACGGTATATAAATTTGAATTTAGCACGACGTTGATGAATCAATGTATAGATCTATGTGACATCGATCTTTACCTAGAGATATGTGTCAGAGATCTACTCATGTCGATCAATTGATGTTGGATAGTGTGCTACCAGTTATGGACAAAAATTACATAGATTGATTGAATATGTGTTTTAGAGATCTATGTCATGTCAATCGGTCGACGTAGAGAGTAATGTATAAATTGATATCTGCTTATAGATCTACGTCAGAAACCTATGTCGCGCCAATCTATTGTCGTATACATTGATTTCGATTTAGAGATCTATGCCCTATGTTTTAATCCTTTGTTATTCCCAAGTTTAAATCAACATTTTTCTCATTTTTCAAACCTACAAATCTTTTAAATTCATCAAAATATTTATACTCCAACAATCTCTCTCTTTTTGACGATTTCAAAACTATACGCCTTTAAAAGATGTTTTGTTTGAAAATGGCACTTTTGCCAATCTTTGTTTTGTGCAAAATGTTTTGCCCCTTAGTCAATACATTCATTCTCTCCCTCGACATATGTATTCTTACATATGCATTCATGAATGAATCAACACAATATACCAATCCGAATAGATATCAAATGCACTTTACATAGTTCACATCTCCCCTTAGTCAAAGCATTTATGTTCTCCCTTAACGCATACCATACTCATATTTGCTACATACACATATCCCACGTAGCAACATTTATCTTACTCAAAGGTCAAATATACAAAGCTACACATATTAATCATTTGCTAATACATATCATCATATTTTCATATATTCAATTCCACATACCATATATATATATATATATCCATTTTGCACAATGTGCCTCATATACAACATATACTCCCATCGTGTGCCACATATCAATCATACATTGCATCACGTGCCACATGTACAGGCGTATACATTTTTCTCTTTTTTTTCTTATAATCATCAAAAGACAATAAGGCAAAACAAAAAGATCAAATAAAAACATGGAAAGAATTCATCCAATCATTCAAAGTTACTAAAGTACAAGTTTGATACAAATCAAGTACTAAAATAGAATCTAGCTAGAAAGGAGGCAAAGATAGCAGGGGTGAGGGAATGGGGATCTAGTATTCATCCAAAGATAAGGTGAGTCCAAGGATATACCCTTCATATTAGCTCTGAATTTGGTGAACTTTGAATCATGGGCTGCTACCTTTCCTTGAAGTTCATCCACTTCCATGTTCAGACAGTCCACATTCATTTCTGATTTCTTGCTATATACGATGACCCTCTATTCCTCGTGTTGGAGTTAAATGACTTATTCCCTAAGCAAGGTGATATCATCATTTACTTCAACACCTGCACCCTCAGCTTATACACGCATGGGGATGTAAGGCCTTCTTCTTGGACAGGCTGGTATTCTTGGGTAGATTGTTAGGCTCTTTCCTTCCCCTTTCTACTTGAGGACTTGCGTTATGCTGGTATTATCATAAAAATCTTTTTGAGTAATCTTTTCAACATCATTCGTATCCTTCTCTATACCCATTTTCCTAAACATGGAATAGATGGGGCAACAATATGGAAGGGATTTATTTGATTTGGTGGATGCCTCTACCATATTGGCCATAAATAACTTCCTGAATTTCAAGATTTTCTTGTTGGCAAGGCAGTGGACTATGTAGAAATCAAGGTTCTTAGGGAGCTTCGAGGATTTTCCATTGAAAAAGAATGTGACTACCATAGTCAACACTCAATATACCAAAGGAACATTGTTTGTGTTCTTGGTGGGTTAGAAACCCAAGAAGATTTTAACATGTTCTTCACTGATCTTTCACCCAGCTTTATCATATTTTCATACATCAAGCTCATCCAAGCCTTCATTTAGGATCCAAGCAACTCATTTATAGTCCCAACATCCCATTCTATGATCGTCAATCATAGTGCGGAGTCTATAAGAGAAATTATTTAGGTACTCCACCAATAAGTTTGCTTAAAAGACGCTAATGTATATCCTAGATATTTTATTCATCTATTTCTCATTCCAAACGGGTCTCTGTTTTTGTACATATATCCAATCTATAGTTGGTTTTCAATCAACATTCCTCTTGAAATCCTTAATTTTAAACAACTTTAGAGGAATGATGCCCCTCTCATTTATCTCATATTCAGTAAATAACTCTTAAACATGAGAGAAGATATAGTTAAAGATACCCATCCCTCTAGGCTCATCTAACTCCTTTGAAATCTGCGGGTTTTAGCCATAGGACATTGTGGATTGTTAACCCTCTCTTTAGTTTTGCCAACTCTTTATCTTGGTGAAGCTCGTGTCTCTAGCCCTATCCATCTGAGTTCTTGGTCTAATAGGGACTTGGGACTATGAGCTTTACCCTTGGGAAGAATTATTTGACTCTCCTTCACCATCTTTAGTGGTTCTTGGCTTTTTGAAATGATTATTGGGCCTCATTGTAGGTTTTCTCTAAATTTGAGATTCTATGGTTGTAAGGAGAGAGAATGAAGAACAAGATGAAGTGAGATTTAAGGTTGATGGAGAGGAACTTTAAGTTCCTGCTTGGATTTGAAGGGAGTGGGTGATTTTTGAGTGGAAAATCGCCAAAAAATAAGTTGACGATGAATATTTTCACCTTTTACAGATTTTGACAACTTATTTAGCTATTGAACCTAATAACGTCGATTGCTCAATATAGCAATCTATGTCTACATTGCATCGATCTCTCAAACACTCACATCGACCAATCGATGTGGCTAATTTTCAGCGTTTTTAAGTTTTGACTTTTTATACATCGGTTATCATGCTAATTTTGTTCTAGTTGATTCAAAAGCCTCGTGAGGAGTGGTTTTGTGAATATGTCAGCTAATTGATCATTAGTTGAGATAAATTGAACACAAACTAGCCTTTTTTTGTACACAATTTCTGATGTAGTGATGTCTAACCTCAATATGGTTGGTTCTACTATAATAAACGAGAGTTTGTGCTATATCTATAGCTGAGATTTTATTACATAAATTATGTACTTTCTCGAATTGAATATTATAGTCATTAACGTGTGTGTCAACCAAAGTAATTGTGCACAACATGAGGCGACCAACACATATTCGGATTTCACAATTGAAAGTGACACATTATTTTTTTTTTGAAAAACCAATAAATCAAACGATCACCAAGAATTGACAAGTACCAGATGTGCTTTTTCTATCAACAAGATTCTTGATATAATCCGAATCATTATGTCCTCTTAAATCAAAACATTCATCTTTAGGATAAAACAACCCAAAATTTAAGGTACCTTTCAAATATAGCATCTAGATGTGATTCATTTAGCATGTTTTGAAATCTAACATATAAATATACGTCATGTAATATGTCCGGCCAACTAGACGTCAAATAGAGTAAGCTACCAATCATTCTTCTATACTTTGTTACCTCAACTGTCTTTTCTTTCTCGTCTTTGTCAAGCTTTGTATTTGTGCTCATTGGTATGCTTAAACTCCTTTCATCAACAACTTTATACTTCCTGAGAATGTTGTTGGTGTATTTAGCTTGTGAGATATGTACTACTTACTTGGTTTGATTGATTTGAAGTCCGAGAAAGTAGTTGAGCTTGACTATCATGTTCACATGAAATTCTTATTCCATAAGCTTAGCAAAATGCTTACACAAAGAATTATTGGTAGTATCAAAGATGATATCATCAACATATATTTGTGCAAGTATATGATCACTTTCTTATTCTTTAATGAACAAAATGGTATCAACTTTTCCTCTTGAAAAATCATTTTCAAGTAGGAAGCTGCTTAATCTCTCATACCATGTTATATGGGCTTTTTTGAGTCAATAGAGAACTTCTTTAAGTTTGAAGACATGATATGAATAATCATGATCTTCAAAATCCAACAGTTGATCTATATATACTTTCTCTTGAATAATGCCATTCAAGAAAGCCAAGTATAAATCCATTTGATATTCCTTTTCCATCTTGATCAAGTTTTGCATTAGCGCTTATAATCATGCCTATTCTCTGACTTGCCATTTAAGTAAGTGTTTTTGTTGTTATACTTAGTTTAGGTCAAATATATTTCTTAGTTTGCATATCATGCCACTTAAGAAAGTAGTTGAGTTTACCCACATCAAACTTATTTTACATTGGCTTATGCAAATCTTTCACTCTATATTTATATGCTAGACCCAAATACAAAATCAACATGGATGTTAATGTGATAACCATAAAAAGAAAAGAATTATTAATTAATTAAATTTAAAACCTAAATTCTATCCCAATTAACTCCCTAATCTACTCCCCTAATTACTCCATAACCAACCCACTCCCCCATTATCCATTTAACCCCTAAATTTCAGCCCCTGTAAATTAAACTCCTTAATTTAATCCCACCTCCCATGCACACAAACGCACAACAATAACAAGTGAAGGAGGAAAAAAATAAGGGGGCAACCGTGAGGCAGAGAGAATCGGCAGGGAGGAAAGGGAAAAGAGAGAAAGGGGAAAAGAGAAAAGAGAAGAAAAAGAGAGAAAAAAAGGAATGGGTATTGGCGACCCACATCAAATTACATCTCGTTCTTGATCCATGAGGTCGTATTCAAAAGGTAGGTTACCCTCCCCTCTGTCGAATTGCTTTGGATTCCCTCGCATTTTGTTTTGAGGAATTATTTGATTATCAATGCATGTATATCTTTTATATGTTTATCATCGTTTCTTTATGTTGTGGTATGAAAATTTGGTGTTTGGCCTTAGATATAGATCACATAGCACGGAAATAGGTTGGAACGGGTTCAGGGCATCGAAAAACACAACCAGAGGCGGCATGTGTAGCACACGCGCGGCTGCAGAGGGCGGCGCGTGCAAGTCACGCGCTGACGTGTTCAGCGTCAGTGCGTTCAGGGTGTTAAACAGAGTCCAATAAAACTTGTTTGGAGTTAATCGGGGTTAAAATGAAAAAGTTATGGCTTTTTGAATGAATTTAGAAATTAATTAAGAAAAGGAAAAAAATCGCAGGCCGGCCCTTGTCGCCACAGGCCATTAAGTTACGGCCCAAACTACAAAGAATTTTAAAAAAAGGGTACAAAGAAAACGGGCCAGCAAGCAGCGGACCAGCCTACTAGCCTCAGCGGGCCAGTCTCAACAGCCGGCCCAGATTGAGTCATAAATAAAAATAAAAAAAATTAAAGGTGGTAAAGGCCAGCGCAGCCAGCAGGCAACTGAATGGGCCGGGCCGCAGGAAAGGGGTAAATGGCCGAAAAAAAATATATATGAAGATGTAGACTGGACCTGCAAACTAATTTTATAGATTTCCAAATAAATAAATAATATAATTATTAATTAATGGAAATTGTAAATCCCGTAAATAGAAAAAAAATAGAAACCAAATAGATGCATATATATATATATATATATGTTTATATATATAATTTAAAAAGAAAAAGTGAAAGCTGCTAGCCGATGGCGAAAAAAAAGAGAGAGAATTAATAAAATAAAATAAAATAAATAAATGTTAGAAAAATATATAAATATGTATGTCATTAATGTGACGTGAATAATGTTTTATAAATAATAAAATTTAGAAACCCATTAAATATATTAAAATAAAAGAAATAAAAATAACAGGGGAAGTTAAAAATATTTAATAAAAGACTAAAGTGCGTGAAAGCCTAGGAAAAATAAAATAAAGTGTAGAAACCTAAAATAAAGTCTAGAAAGATAAAATGCAATAATGAACCCCACGCAACATAAGGTAACTACGCAATATAGGTAATACGCAACATAGAACGGAGCATGCAACATAGGACAAACGGAAGTGTGCAAGTGTGACGCATCCATGGCACGAGCATTGCATTTGGCTTATGAGTCGTGTGGCCTGACGAGGCGTGTGATGGGTGTTGGTAATAATGGTTACCTTCACCTAATAGGACCCGGGACATGCATGACATAACATGGAAAAGAATGAGCATAACGTGTGATATTAAATGACTGCGTGTGACACGGAGATAGAAGTGCATGCATCATGAACTTGTGCATTGCATTTATTATTGTTGTGATTAATTGCCTTGTTATTAAGTTGTTTCGGCGCTACGTTTTGGGATACGGATCGGGTCGGACATGTGCTATTTCTTTATTTATGCTTTATTTACTTTATTATTTATCTGTTTATGCTTAGTTACCTTATTTATTTGCTTCATGCTTTATGTGTTTAAATGTTTACCCGACTCAGTATGTGACAGTCCCTTTTCGGGAGAGACGGGTAACCTACGAGTGACTCCCATCACTCACCCCACCTCCCCTCCACATGTGAGCAGGACTTCGATTATATCTTTATAGAGGATGTGACCGATCGTGCGAGCTAGGGAGAGTAAGCCGGTCTTCGAGCTAGTATTGAGATCGTGTGTTCCAGATGTTTTCAGTGGGATAATTAGATTGTTGTTTCTACTTAGACATTTTACCTACCTTCAGAGTATTTCAGTTGTTCATACGGGATGTAGTGGATCTCATTAGTCGTTGCACTTATGTTACTTTTAGTGGACTTAATTTAAATGAAACGTTTATTTTCTTTTATTATCGTTTTCGTGAAAAATTTATACGTCCTTTCTGACGTGTAAAGAAGTTTGATCGACGCTTTGTAGTCTTCTTAGTAGGCTACGGCGGCACCGTTCCCGAATATAGGGTACGGGAGCGGGACGCTACAGTTAATTAAAAGGGTACGGGAGCGGGGCGCTACAGTTAATTAAAAGATGATCATTACAATATATATGAATGAAGAATGTGACGTCTAATTTTCCTTTTGAGAAATCTTTTTTTTTTAAAAAAAATCATAAGCTTTCATACCAAACCATAGGATTTTGGTTCAAGTTATACAAGACTGTTAATTTTGAAGACATGATTTCACCAATCAAGGTCTTCAATTTTCAAATATTAAGATCTATAAATTCATTATTTAATACATGTATCCAAGATGATATTGACATATAGTTGGTATACTTGGAAATTTTTGCAACAAATATAGTCTAGAAGACTTGTTAGGACTTCTAACCTTGCAAGGTAAAATGTCTTATAATAGTCTAGAGCTATGATTCAAGATTTCTCTCTTATTTGGTTTCCTTATCAATCTCTCATACCATCTTAGTTGTATTCTACAAATATGAAAAAAATTGAAGTAGAAAATAAGGGTATTTATAGCCAACCGTTGTGTGCCACAACATAATTTTGACATAACTCTGATGTGTACCATGGTTCTGTCAAAACCATGTTGTGTCTACGGTCAAAATAGCACACGACAGTTTTGTCAAAACCGAGTTGTGGCACCCATTAGTGTGTTGACAAAACAATGTATGATGCACGTGAATTAATTTCAAAACTGCGATAAAAGTGGTTTCTTATTAAAACTATATTTTTGGTTTTCCCTATGTATTTGCTTGTATACATATTATATATATAAATATTATATGCATAAAACATGTGTGTGTGTATATACGTATATGTTATTAACATATATGTTCGGCAAAGGACAAATGCAAAAGCAAGAAAGGGGCCGGCATCTTGCCTAACCAGAACAGTGTCTACCGGCAACCACTAAACATGGCGTCTCATTCATCTGATATCTCAGGTGTTCGGCAGCAATTTCATTGCTTCAGAAATCAAACATGATAGTTTTCCATTAACAGTAAATCTACTTTATTTTCTGTTTCTTCAGATTATTCTATCAGAAGACAGAAGGTAGAGACCGATTTCTAAAAGATTCTTGTTCAAATCATGCTATTGAAGTCCATAAACACTACGATTGTAGCTATGATATTGGCCTTTGCATTTCTGATTCTTTTATTTTCTGGATTTCTTCAAATCCCATCAACTTCTTCTCCTTTACCTTCACAAAAGGATACAATCTTGAAGACTTTGACCACCCAATCCACTGCTCCAGACCCGTTTGAAAATTTGATTGCTGCATTCAGAAAATGGGATTCCCAAGTGGGCTGTGCTAACTTTAAAGAGAAACATGAAGGGTTGTTAGAAAATGGATCTTTTTCTTCACCTTCTTTGCAGGTGGTGGGTGATGGTGACAGGGAGTGTGGTAGGTTGAAGATGAACCATGTTAGTGTATTGGTTAAAGGGTGGACTTGGATTCCTGATAATTTGGATAATTTGTATTCTTGTCGATGTGGGCTGAGCTGTCTGTGGACTAAATCTTCAATTCTTGCTGATAAACCCGATGCCTTGTTCTTTGAGACTACAACTCCTCCTTTTCAGGTATGTTTTTAATATGTGAACTTATCATTACTTTTGGTGGCAAGAGAGCTTTGTGAATGTCCTAGCTTCTCAACTGACATTGGGAAAAAAAATACGGACCTTCTGCATCTTTGTTGAAATCATAAGTTGGATTTCAATGTACGTTACCTGTAGCTTCATTTGTTTATTCTGCTTCTGCCAAGGAGTCTACGTCTTTGCGTATAATCGCTATGGCAATTTCAGGAATTAGGAGAGCGTTAGTTTGGTGGAGATCATTTAGGCACAAGTAAATTTGGCCGCTTGATTTAGCCTTTTTCATTTTAGACTTAGATGTTCACTTGATCTGGTGGACTATTTTGCCTGTTCCTTGAACTATCCTATAGTCACAAGTATAGGAGCCTGACATTGTGCATAAAAGAGGAAGGAAATTAGCAGCGTATAAGAGAAATGATGTGCAAACTGATCAACTGGGAAATAAGAATCTCCTTATGATGCAAAGGTTCAGCCTATTATGCATATCTTGACAAGCATGCAGGGTCGAATGCCTTTCTTCTACCTAAATTGGTCCTGAGTGATACTGGAAACCGCTCTATAGCTTTACTTGGGCAGGAGGACTTGTAGATTCAAAGAAAGTTGGAGGATTCGAGAGTGGAAAATTCCATGTGAAGTATTTGCAGAATATAACTCCGCTAAAGGAGTCCTTATGAGAATGATTAGGGGGAGCTGTAAGGCGCAATCGCTGTGGTAGTTAGACCTATCTTTTGGCAATTATGGTATTGGCAGAAATCTTTTAGCGAGAAAGCCTTTGTTGGGAAAGAAGAAACTTTAACTGGCAGCGGTTGGTTTTTGGAGTTGCATTTTGCAGCCAATGGATCCTTGTCAAGGCTCTTTGAGATACTGTGAGAAAACATTCAGGTTTTGTGAAGGTGGCTACTGCATCAGAGTCGATGGATTGTAATTGTAATGGTTAATATGGGAAGGAGTTGAGTAGTTCTTGTCCTTCTGGACGTACGCAGAAAATTTGCCTGTTCATCTCGTTCAAGCAATCACGTTTCTTGGACAATGATCTTGATGTTTCCTGGCGGACTTGCAACCTTCGAAAGATGAATTTGTGCATGTTGGTTCTGGAGGATTGCTGTATTATATGTAACAGGTTGCCAAACATTTTCGTGATCATTTGTACTTTGTCTTACACTTATTAATGAAGTTTGGCTGAGTTCTCTCCATTGGGGAAGCAGCATTCAGATTCCTTATAGATGGGAAGAGGTGTTTGTTATAGCACTAGATGGAGTAGCGAAGGCTTTTTAATGTTCAGCTGCGGAAGCTCATCCTATCAGATGTTGATCATGCCTAGTTAGCCTTCCAAAATCCCTGTACTCTATTATGCCCGTGATCAGTATAAACAAATCCTGGGGCAGCTTTCAAATACTTAAAGATACGAACCACTGCATCCAAATGAGAACCCCGGGTCAACAGCCGTATTCAAGTGGCCACAACTACTTTGCTGTCTACACTATACATCCCTTTAAACTATTATTCTGCAACGTTTTATATTACAAATGTTTGAATGCTGTGTTTGTACATGTGTATGTTTACTTTGTGTACTTATACCATAAGTATACAGTATTTCTACATTCTCCCTCAAACTTAGTTGTTATATATGTTTATACAACCAAGCTTGGATAGAGTCTGGAAAACCTTGGTTGAGACAGGTTTAGTTAGGATATCTGCAAGTTGATCATTGGAAGAAATATGTTCAATGCTTATCACATTATCCTCAACCTTCTATCTAATAAAATGTTTGTCAATCTCAACATGCTTAGACTTGTCATGTTGCACATGGTCTTCAGCCATGTTAATGGCACTTTCATTGGCATTGAGCATTTTAATCTAATGTATTCTAGCACGTTTCTGAGCCATAATCCTTCATGAAGTCCCAAAGCAAGTGCCCTTAATTCTGTCTATGCACTGCTCCAAGAAACAACTTGCTTATCCAAGTAACCAGATTGCCCCACAAGTATGTTCAATAGCCATTAGTTGACCTCATATCAGCCTTGGATCCTGCTTAGTCAGCATCAATGAAGATTTCAATGGCTTTGTCCTTGTTTCTTTTAAAATATAAGCCTTGTCATGGAGCTTTCTTCAAGTACCTAATGATTCTCAAGGCAGCTTGGAAGTTTTCATTAGTAAAATCATGTATGAATTGATTAACAAAGCTCAGAACACAACATATATTTGGCCTAATTTGTGATAAATAAATTAGTTTACCAACTAATTTCTGAAACCTTATCAGTAGGTGTATTGTCCCATAACGCTCTGGGCTTATGTCCAGGTTCAACTGGAGTAATAGTTGGCTTACATCCTAAAGTTCTAGTCTCTATTAAGAGATCTACAACATATTTTCTTTGAGAAATGGTCATATCATCTTTGTTTTTGGCTATTTCTATCATCTTTTTTCGGTGAAGCCGCATAAATATTATGTAGTTCTTTTAAGTGGTCTATTGAGGCTATAGTGGGATGTGTGTTTCTCTTTATATATACTTGAGTCACGGGATGTCTATTCTATAAAGGTATTCATGTTGTATCAGAATGTTCCTCTCTAGGATTTGTTCTTCTAAAATCACTCTCAGTATTGGACTTTATAGGTTCCAGAAAAGTGGTTCTTACAATATTATAACAGTCCATGAATCATATTGTATTCTACCTTGTTGCTCAGTATAAAGATCATAAAATGCATTTTGTTCATCAAAACTTCCATCAAGAGTGATATGCATATTTCTAGTAACTGGACAGTAACATTTACATCATTTTTTATCATGAGAATCCAAGAAATATACGTTTTTACAGACATTGGATCCAGTTTTCCTCTTAAGTGAGGATGTAAATGTACATATGCAGTATAATCAAATAATTTAAAATGTGATTCAGACAACAAATTTGTATAGGGAAAGATTTCTAAGAAGACCTCTGTAGGAGTTCTAAAAAGTAGGATCTTAGAGGGCATTCTATTTATCAAATATGTTGCTGTTAAAACAGCTTCCCCCATCTCACTAGAATTTTTAGGCACAATCCTCGATACGCTAAATCCCTCCACTGTCTATCTCTCCTCATCTCCACCACAAAATACTTATCCTCGCCGACAATGGTTACTTTTTCGCTGTTAATGTCTAACTTTTCCTCATTTTCTGTCTCTTCACCACTCCTTTTCCTCTTCCCTTCTTCTTCCTGCTATCTAACTCCTTCCTCAAACTTCTTTACAAATAACGCATTACTGACTGAACCTGAACTTTATTATCTTCTCAAGCGTTAAAGGCCTCTCCGGCCGTCGGATTATGCGGTCAGAGAATTAAAAAACTGTCTTTCTCTCTTTTCATGGTTGGGCTTTCTTCCTAAAGCTCATATTCAAATATGCAATCACTTGTGCGTGCGAAATCGGCTTGAGCTTGACTGCTCAAGCATGATTTTAAGCCTGAAGGGGGGAGGGTTAAATGAACTAAGTTGTTCGCGAGTAGTTTGAGTTTGGCTTGAGTTTGGTTCAAATTCATTCGCTAATTATAATTAAACAAGTCCAATTAAAATCCAATTAGGTATTCGTTTATTTAACGAGCTGAACCGAGCCAAGTTCTGTTCGCTTAAAGAGGTATAACACTGTCAAGCTGAACTCAAACAAGCCTTTAAGTTCGACATATTAAACAAGCCAAGCCGAACTATTTATTAACCTTATCGAGTCTGCACTCGAAAACCAACTATTTGGCTCGGCTCGGCTTGTTAACTAACCTTGCTTACACTTTCGAAATCTTGATGTAATTCAATCAAAAATGTAAAGGCTCTCTTTTATTCTGTTATGAATTTATACAGTTGAGAACCAGAGGCACTAGACCACTGATGTAACTCAAATACACGAATCTATTGCCATGCTTTTGTCAACATTGTGTATTATCTATTAACCGTTAAGTTTTCTTGTTTGATTTGTTAAAGGTGAGCTTCAATCTCATATAGTTCAGAGGTATTGTCTTGTTTGAAGTGTATTTCCTTGACTGCAACCCATATTTCAGTTTCATTTCCATACATTATAAAGTTGTGACTAATATCAAGAAGCATAGACCTGATTAATCGTGACATTATCATACTATTTTTAAACTTCCACAGTCTGAATTTAGGATCATTTTCACTTGGAATAGTTAATGTTCCAAATTAGTAACCTTTCTTGCCTTTACCGGTCACCAATATTTCCACTTCTCTAGCCTAAGAAAGGTAGTTATCTCAATTGAGTTTGTGTCTTGTAATGACAATAGAAGAGTCTCAGGAGGGGAGGTGGCCTTCATTTGTTTTGCAGAAGAAGACGATGAAGCTATTGCCTTTTAAAAGTAATTGTCTCAGAATCAATGCTCTCATACCATGTAGAAGTGTAAAGAATTAAAAAAAGTGAATGTTGTATTCAACTTATCAAAGAATACAAAGTGTAAGCCTTTAAATAGGCTAAAGGGCTTTATTCTCCTAACGGCTACAGCCTCAACGGCTATATTCAAGTGGCCACACTGGCTACTTTGATGTCTACACTATACATCCCTGTAAACTATTACTCTACAATGTTTTATATCACAAATGTGTGTGCTGTTTTGTACAAGTATATGTATATTTACTGTGTATTTATACATACAGTATTTATACACAGCAGAAAAAGTTATCAAGCATTAAGTGCAATTAGGGCTTGGGAGTTACTTTAGACTGGCCTTTTGAAAGTCATATATCTTTTTGTCGGAAAATAAGTGGGGTTGTTTTTTGGTCCATGTATTGAAGTCTAGACGGAGTCAGTTGAAGTCAAAACTGTTCACCGATTTGTCAGTAGGAGCCTTAGGCAATATCGCTGAATGTAATTCCATCGTTTTCGCCCGATTCGAGACAGATTTTGCAGAATTTTTCCATTGCCGTGGATGTTCTTTGAATTGTTTGTGGGATATATTTGAAGACAATAGGACATAAATTTTCGTCCAGCTGTCTTATCTGCCCCAGAAAATCCGAATAATATTTTGTTTCATAGGGGCTTTGTCTTTAGCTCGCTCTCATAGAGTGGAAAGATATTAATTTTTGAACTCTGAGAGAATTTATACTGTTCAAATATTTAAAGTTGGTGTGTCTGATGGCTTCATATATTGTCGATGTCCTATAGATTGTTTAGTGCTGGACCGGAATGGATAATGAATATACTTTATAACTGGAAAATTGTTTAGGGATTCGGTTTCATCTCTTTCTTTTGTTTCTTTGACAGAGACACAAAGGACAGCCGCTTCGTGCTTACATGGATCTAGAAGCTGGAAGGAGACGATCAACATATGAAGATATCTTTATCAGCTATCATGCCAAAGATGATGTCCAGTCAACTTATGCTGGCTCACTTTTTCATAATAACCGCAATTACCATTTGTCTTCTGTTAAGAACAATGTAAGTTACAGTGTTGTCTTCTTTAGCTGCACTATTTCTTGCCTAGTGCTGATTAAATTATTTGTTTCAACAACTTTACAAGATCAAGAAAATAACGTTATGTGTCCTAATTGCTGATTTTAGGATACACTCGTTTATTGGTCTTCATCACGATGCCTTCCACATAGAGACCGCCTTGCCAAAAAATTGCTCAGATTGTTACCCCATCATTCATTTGGAAGGTGCTTGAACAATGTGGGAGGCCCTGACATGGCTCTGTCCTTTTATCCAGAGTGTGCTAAGGATCCTAATGTGAAAGCTCAATGGTGGGATCACTTGCATTGTGCTATGTCCCACTATAAGTTTGTCCTGGCTATTGAAAACACGGCAACGGAGAGCTATGTAACAGAGAAACTGTTCTACCCTCTTGATTCCGGTGCAGTTCCCATCTACTTTGGTGCACCAAATGTTTGGGATTTTGTACCTCCGCATTCAATAATCGATGGCTCGAAGTTTACTTCTATGGAGGAATTGGCCTCTTACATTAAAGCCCTTGCGAATGATCCTGTCGCGTATGCTGAATATCATGCATGGAGGAGGTGTGGTGTTCTTGGTAACTATGGAAAAGCACGTGCCGCTAGCTTGGACACTTTACCTTGTAGACTTTGTGAGGCTGTAAGCAGAAAAGGCGGTCGAGATTTTAGATAGTGTCGAGTTAGTTTTGGTCTGATTGTCGGCCCCTTTTGAAGTAATACACTGATATGAGTTCTTTAACTCATCTTTATTGCTTTGAGTTGTTTATATTAAGAGGCTGAGAGAGAGAGAGAGAAAGGAAGGAGAGAGAGAGGGTTGTAGTTAGAACATGACTGAGAAATGAATTACAGTTTTCTTTATATTTTATGCTTGATTTATTTATCTTTATTTTTTATGTTCAATATTTTTTTTTATGAACTGTTTATTTATATTTATTTTCTTTATATTTTATGCTCTATTATTTCTCTTCTTTTCTTTGGTTTCTTGGTTCAGTATGTTGAAGTCTGAAAGCAATCTCAATTTTTCTTGTGGAGAAATGAACCTTTATCACTTCCTCTGGAGAAGCAAGTAGCTGTGGGTGAGCAAATGATGCTAGCCTTTCTAATTCTGAAGTGCCTTGAATTAAGAACGGCTGTGTAAAAAAGGCATAGCTTTGTAGACAAATAGTTAAATTCTCTGATGCCCTAGACCTGCCTGAGTCCCCTCTGATATACACCTCAATCTTCCACTCCTACAAACATCAGCCACCGTTTCAATCAAGGTCATGTTGTCACTTGAAGCCACAAGCCTATCTGTATGCCATTAAGAACCATGCTTAAATGTCTGCAATAAGGGATAAACAACCACAATGATTAAGAAGGAAGAGTGATGAATGTTTTAGCTTGTGGTCTTGTAAGTTCTAAGCTAGCTCATTGTAATTCTAATCATCTTGCTTTCACAACTGTACTGTAAGTAAATTTCTGTTTCTGGGGATAAGTTCATGCTAAATCTAATCATCTTGCTTTCACGACTGTACTGTTAAGTAAATTTCTGTGTCTGGGAAAAAGTTCGTGCCTTCATTGACAGTTGTTCCGTTTTTTCTTTTTTGGAAAATTCCTCTCATGACTGCATATTGGAAGGAAAAGGAGGCATTCTTTTCATAACCACAAGAGTGACCGTGTTTGAGGTTTTGCAACAGCATGAAATTTGCATTTCTGCTACTGCGAAATTCATGGCAGTTTCAAATAAGTGGCATTACTTCGAGACAGGTACGCTTGTTTATTCCTTCTTGTCTTTTCTGTATTTTATACCTTGGAAGCAAGTAAATTTTGTGGAACATTCTGTCTCTGATGAACATTATCTTGGAATGGACCATAATTAAGTCTACTGATGTTATGAAACCTGTTTCTTCTCAAGGAAATAAAATTTTTCAATGTGTTGGGTGTGTGAGAATTATTGACCAGATGTAAGGGTTTCCAGAAGTTTGAAATTTGAAATGAATATTTGAGCCTGAATATTTTCATAACGTCGCCAAATTAACATTTGTACTTGAAGTGTGGAAAGTGCACTTTTGTCAAGCTCCTTATCATGAAGCTGTGCATTAATGTAATAGTGATTATTTGAATGTAGGGGCTCCCTCTGGAACTTTGGCTAGAAATGAAGATGAGTACTGGTTTTGAGAATTGGATATACATGTCAATAATGGATGTATCAGGACATTGTCTTTGTAAGGTATGATCAACTCTTGTATAGCGTAAACAGCTTCGGTTTAATGTAATCTGAGTTTTCTCTTTGAGCATTGTCAACAATTCTGCTGGTTTAGCAGAGGTTGGCGCACATCGTCAGCTCTCGTATCTTTGCTATGGGAAGTCAACTGTTGATGCATTACTGTCTTTGCTAAAGGTGTGCGGACTGACTGAGGAGTACACCAAGATTTTCCAGGACGTTGTGAAACTGACTGGCTTCAAAGAAGTAAGGTGCGTTCTATTGCAATAGTAGAAGGATATTATTCCATCCCCTTTGTGGGAATAATTGTATGTTACCATTGGAATGTCAGCTTTTGAGACTGTATGATGTATTCAGGAGAACAATCATGAAAGGTATATGATGTGGTATACAGATCACAGTGATGTTATATGGAGGTATTTTGCATCGTATTATCAGGTCATCGCCGATGATCCTGTAGTTTTTGTGGACTATTAAACACACTGTCACTAATCCCATAACTGTGAAGTCATAGGTTGAGCAAAGCGAGAATGAGAGACATTCAACATGAAGGTAGGGTCAGTTCAGTTTGAACCGGAGATCCCTTTTTGCAGAAATCGGCAGAGATATCTTGCTTCGCCTATATGTGTTCCACCATGTTTCCTTTTGTTCTATTTTTAGGTTGTGGTAACATAAATAAACAGAGCATATGCATATTGTAGAGCACCTCTAGCAAACGCATTGGACAATTTTCTACACTTAATGCTGCAGTGTTATCTTACTATATCCTGATTTTCCCTCAGCACATGCATCTTTCCTTACTATGATTTCCATGCTTATGTGTGATGGAGATCAAGAATGGCTGATTGATGTATCTGTATCCTATCCATAGGGAAAGTGGAACAGCAAGCACTTCATGCTACGGGCAGAGGTAAAAATGTAACACTACTGTCTACGTCAGGAAAAAATTGAGAGAATTCATGATATGCAAGTATGGACTTCAGTATACAAAAACGACTTGATCAACCATTTTTTTGGCTAAGTACAAAATCCCGAAAAGTTGACAATTGAATACTGCTTGGCCCATAGTAGCCTCGCCGTACTCAAGACGTTACATGAGAAATAGTCAAAAGAAGTAGAACATATAGCATGAGCTGATACATAATAACTGATGCCACTACTACACTAGAAACGGTATAACTAAAAAAGTGTGCATTTTCACACTCCTCTCATTAGTCTACACCATTTACGATCCCACTTTCACATTATAATTACACGATAAATTGCAATGCTCAAAGCAGATAACCCAAAAAAAATGTTGACTCCCAGGATTTGCCCATCTTAACTGTTCACAATATGCCGGTAGAAGCTTATAGCCTTCCTCCAACGTGCCATGCAATGCAGCCATGCTGCGCTCCTTCCCCCGCCATGCTTGCATATAAGACAGCTATCCCATGCTTGTCCTTTTTATATCTTGCAAAATCTCCTTTGACTTGTACTGTGGATTGTCCTTCACTTGTGCTTCAACAGACCTTGCAACCCACCCGACAGACGTCTGCTGATGGTGAAGATTTTTGAAAAAGGTTGAACTCCAACCAGTAGGGTCACTGTCACCCCTGATCCTACATGATGTGTAAAGATGTAAATCAGGTTCTCAAGGCCCCCTAGTAGAAGTTTGTCTGAGCCTATTATCGCCGAAGGAACAACCGACGGGCTGACAGGTCATTCCACGGGCTAATACCGCTCCCACATTATGCAGCTAGCCTGCAGAGGTTCAAACATTCTTGCCTTCGGAAAGGTTCGAACTCCTGACATTCCTTTCGAAACCCACTACCTGAAACCATTATGATATGTCCTAGGGACCAAAAAAAAATGGATTTTTGAACTCCTTCACATGTATGCTCCGAATGAAGGGTCCTAAATGTAAATGTAGGGGACCCCCTGGCATTTGGGAACATGAATTCGTCATGGATTCCCCTCTTTTGAGCATCTAGCTATGAACCTACTTCTATCGGACTTGACTATCCGAATTTCAAAATGCATAGCTATAGCTGTATCTTTTAATGTCCTCCTACACGTGTCAACATCTGTAAACTCTTGTCCAATCAACATAGGCTGATCAATCAAAGATAAATCTGAAGTTGGTATAATGGTCGTCAATGCATGCTCAACCGGGTTCCTTTTCTGGTGGTCTGTGTTCCTAAAATCCTGTGCAACCACAACCAATCTTGCCGTTGTCAATGCATTCTCATCAATATGCCTTGCATAAGAAATAAAATCACAGAACTAGGCTGGTCAGCCATATGCAACAATCAAACAGAGTACTGATCTTACCAAATCTACCTCAACCGTGTGTTCTTCGTGAGAACGACTCCAAACCAACTCCAAGATCATCAATTCAACACAATAAAAAGAAGAATGTCACTTGAAAAAATATCAACTTCCCCAAAGGGGCGCCACCAAATGTACCAAAAATGCTTCTATCCTCAAAAATATCTTCTTTTGCTTCAACTTGTCCAAAATCCTTCAAAAGCATCAAAAGGGTTCCCAAGGAAGTTCACAAAAATCCAAATGGGTGTCCACAAACAGCCAAAGCTACTTAAACTGGCACACGGAAAGCGGTAAAACCAAATGGGACTCCTCAAAGCCAGAAACTTTATAGCCTAAACACAAAAATAAGTATACTTCATTAAAAAAAAACAAAGAAGAAATTACAAAAGATCTGTAAACAGCTAAAAAATTCAAGCTTTAAAAAAGAACTGAATTCAGTGGCAACGAGTATGGGGGAGCGACCCAGTCCAAATATGGTGAATAGCACGTTTTCATACATGCAAAGAAAGAGAAATTTGCCTTTGATAAAGAGGGGTGGCTCTAATGGTGGGTAAGGGAGGGATATCTGAGTGGATTTCGAGTCCCTATGAAGCATGAAGAGATAGAAGAGCGGAAGTGAGGAGAGAAAGGAGCAGATTGTGAGTCCAGGGTTATTGAAGAGAGATGGTAGGAATTTATGATTCCATTTTTCTTTTATATCCTACTAACATCTAAGAAAACGGGGAAAAATCAAAAATATTATAATTTTAATTAAAAAAAGCTCAAAATTGTGGTACAAATTAGAAAAATTCATTATAAGATCAAGGCGCTTTAGTGGAAAACGTCCAAACGCACCAAAGACATCACTGACAAATGCGTGCAAGGATTGCACTCGAGATGCTATTGTCATTTGCATACTAGATACAAGCAATATTGGACATGGAATAAGCGTATTGGAGTGAGAAAACCGCCAACTGCTTGGATGTTATTGTTACTTGTGTCTTAGGCCTGAACGCTATTGTCACTTGCATCCTATGTGCCTGGACTCGAATGGCAATGACGTCCAAGCCGCTGGACGCCTAACAATTTCAAACATCCTGTAATCAAACTCTATTTAATCATGATGATATTATAATGAAGAAACTATTTTTGAAAATCTTTTTAAAATATCCACCAGTTAAAACGACTTCAAAAATACAAATTGCTTTGTATTACGGAGGTAAAATGGTGAATTCACACGGTGGAATTTCATATGATCGTGCTCTCACTAAAATGATGAGGGTGTCAATTGATATCATATACAGAAAGTTTAAAGGGAGAGTTAAATCAAGATTGGAGCCAGATGCTTATGTCCAACCCTTTGAGGTGTGAAGATATGTGTAACCGTGCATGATATCCCACCACTCGTTGCAAATCTTAATGGTGATACTCTGGATGAAAATATTATTGCTGGATCTACATGTAACATTGTTGGAAGTTGTTAATCACGTGTGTATGTAGAAGACAAATGGAAAAAATGATGATGATGATGACGGTGATGAATTCGATGAGGATGAGGACGATGAAGATGAAGAAGATTATTTCGAGGACCTTGAGGAGGAGGAGAAAGCAGATGAGGTTTCTCGGCCAGTGATACCTCATTTTGACGAAAACGTTCCATTTTTGAAAGATTACAGACGATCAGGAGACGTGTGCATTCCGAGTTGAGGAGAGCTTAAACGTTGTCTTTGTAAGGATAGTAAACATGATCACATAGAGGATACGATGTTCAAAACTAAAGAAGGTTTATAACATGCTAGGCTACTATGGTCTGTGAAGCATAATAAGTTTTTTGAAGTTATGCCAATCACGAAAGAATATTGGTTCATTAAATGCGCAAGTTGAAAGACCCAAAATCATCAGTGACAACTTAGAACAAGCATTGGAAAAACACATAACTATAGGAAGATCGGAATTTTCAGTGAACGCCATAGTTGCACACATGTTAATATCACATTGGATCGTATAATTGTTAATTCAAGAATGTTTGGGATGATGATTAGAGAATACATTAGCCAAAATATGGACTTTAGGACTCATGGTTTTCATAAATCCATAAAATAGAGCTTGAATATGGACATCAAGTAAGAAGAAAGTGGGGGTAAGAAAATATGCAATAAATATGGTGTATGGTGATTGACTTGAATCTTTTTGTAACTTGCCTCGCTACATGGTTGTGACAGAGGCATCAAACAAAGTTACAATAACTACAGTAAATAACACGTTCAGTATTTTATATTATATCTAATATATTGAGTTAGATTATTTAAAATGAATATTTAAAAAACACGATTTATACTATAGGAGGTTAGAAAAATATGTTGAAAAAAGTATTGATTTTGTGATATAGAATGCATATTGCTACCTTTTCTTAATGACTATGTGATAAATAATTCAAACACAAGTCGTCGTTGTATTTGTTTGATTTCTTGATTATAATCATGACTTTAAAGTTCAGATTCCAGACTTATGGATTAGAGAGCTAAGATTTTTGCCCTATTTGAAAGCTACATTTGGACGACAAAGTATTGTCATCTTCAAACTTTTTTTTTTGAAATTAAGGACGACCATTATACTACAACAACACATATTGTCATGGAACCTTTCGTATAAGACGGAGTATGGAGGGTCGGATATACGTAACCATATCCATGTGTTAAAAATACACAAAAGTTGTTTTTCGATGATCCATAATAAAAGCTGCGTAAAGCTGTGTCGAGTATATAATCACTTACAACATTCAATTTCAATGTGTTTTTAATCTCATTCAATTCTCAGAAAATATCTCTGATAGAAAAAACCTCATTTTTTATTTTTTATCTTTCTTGGTTTTTTATAGTATGAAACAAATATTATATATGCAAAATAACGACAATATTAAGAAAATTATACTGAATAATGTATTACTATTATGAATTCAAGCAATTCAATATAGAAAACATTGAAGACAAGAAGTAGTAGACAAGATTAGAGGATTTTCTTTTCTATTCAAAGTTATATTTCATACAAGGAGGGATGTCCTATATATAGGACTTGGGAGATAAGAATCATTGAATAAGGTAATGCCCTTTGGGGTTCTCAATGCATAGGGCATTACAAAGGTTACATTGGACATCCATCTTACATTTTTCCATAACACTCCCCCTTGGATGTCCAATCTTTATAGAATATGCCTCGTTAAAACCTTGCCAAGAAAAACCAGTGGGATAAAAACTTGGATGAAGGAAAAAGAGTATATATTCATAATAATTGGTAAGTGTGATACACTGCCTCATTAAAACCTTGCAAAGAAAAACCCAGTGGGATAAAAACTTGGACGAAGGAAAAAGAGTACAGTGTGTATGTGGTAATCACACTCCTCCTGATGCTGGCAAGAGATCTTTGAGTCAATGTGTTCCAGTATTGTAGACCATCTCTCTCTAAATATATTTGTTGGTAGTGCTTTAGTGAACGAGTCGGCAACCTTCTGACTTGATTGTAACTGTTGTATATCAATGTCGCCATTCATCTTTGATGTAGCCATTTTCAACTTGAACAATACATCTACCATTATCCTCAAACAATGTTGTCGACATCTTTGATATGCTGAGTCATCGACCTCAATCAAATGCGTTCATAGCTTGCTTCATGCAACGCCAAAATCTTATAATGATGAAGAGATGGTTGTTACTGTTTGTTTCACTCATCTTTATAATATGGATGCACCAAAACATATCCATTCTGTGGTCTTTCCTTATGCGAGTCAGATAGATAGCCAGCATCAGCATAACCCACTAATTGTGGTTCTACCTTCCTTGAGTAGTATAAACACCCCTATGGTGTTCCAAGAAGATAAAAATGTGTTTGACATTATTCCAATGTCTTCGTGTTGGTGTTGAGCTATCCATTGCCAATAAATTCACTGGCAATGCGTTATATAGTATCGAAATTTGCAAGATACTTTAAAAACACCAACAATACTAAGATATGGTACTTCGGGACCAAATAATTCTTCGTTATTTTCTGGTGGTCGAAATGAGTCTTTCTTTATATCTTCTTATCGTACCACGTTATGACTACTCAAGGCTCGATCTGCAGGCCGAGAGAAAATTTGATCTTTTCAAAGTTTTTCATCTCAAATTCTTTCATAAGACAATTAGCGGTTTTAGTGAGCTCTTCAGAAGTTCCAACAAGATTTAAATCATCAACATATACAGCAATTATAGAGAATCAACTATCAAATCTCTTGATAAATACAAAAGGACAAACTGGATTATTTATATATCCTTCAAATACTCACCAAGGCGATTATGCCACATTCTGTCAGATTGTTTCAATCCATACAGGGATCTTTGTAATGTGAGTGAATATAACTCATGCGTCCTTTGATTATATGCTTCAGGCAATTTAAATCCTTCTGGGATTTTCATATAAATATCATTATTTAATGATCCATATAAATATGCGGTAACCACGTCCATTAACCGCATATCAAGGGTTTTAGTTACTACTAGGCTAATTAGGTATCGTAATGTTATGGCATCAATAATCGGGGAATATGTTTCATCATAATCAAGCCTAGGTCTTTGGGAAAAAAAAACCTTGCACAACAACACGTGCTTTGTATCACACAACCTCATTTTTCTCGTTGCGTTTTTGTACAAAAACTCATTTGTACCTAATATGTTTGATTCCTTCAGGGGTTTGACTGCAGGTCAAATAATTTATGAATGCGACTTTCCCTTCAAGGGTTTTGGGCTACAGGTCCAAATGCTTTGTGACTTTCCCTTAAGGGGTTTGGATTGTATCCTTCTATTTTGGACAATGATTTATATGTCGATACTTTTTAGTTAACATTGGTTCAGGATCCTGATTCATAATTTTCACATACAATTCCTTAATCAAAACATGATCAATAATGATCATTTGTCTATCCCAATTTTCTGTTTTGAAGAGATCTTTTTAAAATTTTTGTTCACATGCTTCTTCTGGAGCAACTTTTTCATCAACTTTAGACTGATCAGTATCGATTTCTATAGCGCTTTCAAGCTGTGAACATCTAATCTCTTGTTGAGCATTCTCTCACGTTTTAGACTTGTTTTGGTATACCATTATTATGTCCTTCAGGGACATCAAGTCGAATCGGCGTATTCAACGCCGAAACGTGGGATTTTATTATCATTTTACTTCCTGCTCGCATTGATTTATTCGTGTGTTAAGGTGAGATAGTGAAGAAACGTTCAATGTAATTTCACGCCGTTCTTCAAGAACCGACACTTTCTCTCCCCCTAACGGCGGGAAAACAAGCTCACCAAATCAATGCTGATGCATGTATAATTGCATGTCTCCAAGCTCAAGTGGTTAAATTGGTCCTTAAAATCAAACGTCTAGCAATCAGTTGTAAACATTTAATAAATGACACTGCTAGGCCATCTTAAGTGTGCACACTTGCAACTGAATGCTAAACATCAATTTTAAGACATACAATAATGAGTAAAAGTATTTGGAGAGTGCATGCTCCAAAGTATATAAAATGAGCAAGAAGCTAGGCAAAAGCTATTATTCTCTGCGGGAGAAAACTCACATGAGCGACACACACAATCTTGAGATAATATAATCATTTTGCTCACGAAAGAGGTTCGAGAAGCTTCGGGTTCTGTAAAGATTACACATGTGAGTGTTGTACAATTGTACATATCATTATTTTATCTGGGTGACCAAGTCGAGTATGTCATAACTAACTTTGGATTAGCGAACTTCTGGTTCATCACAATATCACATTGGACTGGATGTATAGTCACATAATACAATCCAGATGAGAAAATTGGGAGTTTTTCTGGAACAAGCTTCTGGCTTGAATCATTGTCTATAAAAATTTCATATTCCCCTCATTCATGGTTCAATATGAACGTCATTAAGATGTATATCGTAGAAACTCAATAGTTTCTTTTTTTTCTCGACTTGGTGAAAAATAATGCCACATTAATCAATATATGTGTATCACCCGTCAATATATTAGTTGCTCTTCTAGAGCCTTCAATCAATGTTGTAGTACTCGAATGTGTACAAACATTTGCTTTTGCCAATTAGAACTTTTCTGAAGCCCTGAGTCAATGTTGTGTGTGTCATTTCACTGTCAACCGGACATATCCTCATATCAGTCATCATGGATGATATGTTAGTATCAAAATGAATGCTGGAACATCAACTCAGACATAGTCAATGTTGTTTCTTCAGGAAACACAATTCATATATTAATCAATGTAATGTTACCAACATAGGCAAAATGCACTAGTTGTCTCTTGCCTTCATCCTGCTGGGATATTTGGATAAAAATCAAGAAAATTCCTTGGTGGCAAGTACGGACTAGTGGCCTTTGGCTCAACATTAGTAACAAGTCCGTTTAGGCGGCACACCATTTTTCATTAGCCTTGGTATTCTCTTGAGGCTTTTCCTTGTTTTACCATTTCAGGTGGTACGATATAAAATTTCTATAACGTTCATGACCACGAACTCAACCACGTAGATTATTATAATTACTTCCATTCGCGGCAGGGAATGGTGGTAATCCAGTCTGGTGAGAATAGTTGTTTTTCAGCGAAAGTTCATATATGAGAATACTTTTCAAACGGTCTTTCCTGATATTGCTACTACAGGAGCATGTTGGATACGTGGAAAGTGAGAAACGTATGTATTTATTTTGCCATATACAGATAAAATATCTGATAAAACCAGATATTAACTCAAAACGACAAGTTTGAGATAATGTTATATGCTTCAGGCATAAGATGCTTCAGACACAATAAATAGATCATAATAAAATCGTACTAACAAAATTTAATAAAAGAAACTATATATATGACAAAATTGAATATATGCAAGAACATAACAATTAATAAACTTGATAACCTATCATTTAGAAATAACTTAGAACAAGCAAATTAGAACTGTTGCTTCGGGCATGTTCACTACTCATGCTTCAAGCATGACAACAATTTGTGCTTCAGACATATCCGCTATTCATGCTTCAAGCATGTTGACTATTCATGCTTCTAGCATGCCGACTATTCATGCTTCAGGCATGTCGACGACTCATGCTTCTGGCATGTTGATTACATATGCTTCTGGCATGTGAACGATTTGGGCTTATAACATTTGAACTATTTGTGACATCTGATGTGTAAAGTACACATGCTTCTGGCGTGTGAATTATACATATTTATGGTATTTCGACTATCATTACTGCGGGTATATCAATTATTCATGTTTCCTGGCAACTATTCATACTGCCCTCATGTCATGTATTCATGCTTTGATCATGCCAATTATTTATGTTTCAAGCATAACAATGATCCATGCATTGTCCATGCTAACAGTTTATACTTCGGGTATATCAATAATTTATGCTTCGAGTATGATAATTGTTCATCCTTCGGCACGACAACAATCCATGCTTCAGGCATGTTAACAATTCGTGCTTTGGCATGGCCACTATAATTATGCTTCGGGCATGATAACAGTTTATCCATATAGGTGCAAGCCATATATTATTTTTCTATCTTCAAAATAAATATAGACTTCAGGCTAGATTAGTTCTTTTATGAGTATTTATAATATAGAAGTATGCCAAAATATAAACCGTAAAATTTTCAACAGAAAAAACAGCCTCGAAAATTACCTTTTCGGCCTCACATAGGAGTCTCCAAAACACATCTCCACCGTTCAAAACATACCTTTATGTGTTGTGAATAATCTGACAAAATTTGGCGATGATCCAACGGTGGATAACTCGAAAAATCCAGTTTTTCTGAACTTGCGTAAAGCTGTCTGCAGCTCATCCCCCTAACTTCTGGAAAGTATTGAACAGGATACAATCCATGCTGTCATGTTATTCCAAATGATTTTCTTAGGCATGTTTGGATTCCTCGTAGGTAAGATCGAATTTATTATTGCTTTTCTTCTTTAAGAAACGGATTGCCTGCATTCCTTCACAGAGTGGCAACTACAACAAATTATTCATTGTGGTCATCGTAGTATTATAGTACTAGATTCATCATTTGGAATAAAGAGCCTATAGTATCCTCTCTGCACACTTCTTGTATTTGACTCAAGGCAACACGCACTTCCTGTTGCTTGGGTTATTACACGCAGCGTTTCAAAACCAGATGTGACAAAGTGGATGAAGTCTCTGATTGACCGGGTGCGTGCAGTTGAACCTGGATGGAAGGTCAATGGCTTTCTTATTGGTGATGCAGCGACAGAATTGCATCTATAAGTGAGACTTTTTCTTGCCCTGTCTTGTTTTCGCTTTGGCGGGTTCGGAGATTATGGCTTAGGAATATTATCAAGAATTGTGATAATATTGAAGTTCAGAGAGAGATCATTAAACGTCTAGGGGAGACAGTATATAGTATTTGGGGTGTAATGAACTTCCTAGTTGGCTTGGACAAATTTACGCTGGATTTTTTGTCGATCAAACTGCCTTTTTGCAGTATTTTAAAGCTAGATGGCTTCCAAAGATCGAAATGTGGCTTAGTGCTAGGAAATCAATACCCCTTGCCAGCCAGGAGTCATCTGATGCAATTGAGGCATATCATGTGAAACTAAAAGCTAAGCTATACGACGACTCACCACTTGGTGCACTCCAAAGGGGTGGATTTGGTTGGTGCACAAGCTGACTACCGATCTGCACTCGATCTATTGGCTTGACCATTATGTTGATGAAAGTGATTCATTCCAGAGTGTGAAAGAGGAGGGAAAAAAAACCTGGTTACTAGGGAAACTGTCTCTCTCTTCTCTGGCGATTAACGGCGATTTTCTAGGGTTTTATTGCACCTCGATTTCAAATCTCCTCCAGCGATGGATGGAGCAATCCTGGGAAAATCAAGTGAGGAAGCAGACCAACTTCAACGTAGTGTAAAGAAATTCAAAAGACCAGCAGAGGAAGATTTACAGATGAACGGATCCGAAGGTGGATCGGAAGGACCGATGGGTGCAGGGGGAAGTTGGGCCTCCCTCATCCGAAAAACCCCTGTAACTGCTGAAATCTATTGTGGCGAAGACGAAGACGACCAGACGGTGGAGGAACATTTAGAGCAGTATGATGTTGCCACAATGGATGCGAATGCTGAGTCGGAGGTGGGCTGCATAGCCATGGACATTCCACTCGAACAATGCAAGAAGCTTTGGCGGCCATGGCGTAGGGCTCTTATTGTGAAGGTACTAGGCAAACACTTTTCCTATAAACTGTTAGAGAAGCGTCTGACTGAGCTATGGGCTTTTGGGGGCCAACTGGATATTATTGATCTACCAAATGGCTATTTTGTTGTACGCTTTTATTCAGCTATTCATTACTGGAACGCCTTAGGAAATGGTCCTTGGATGATCCAAGGACATTATATCACTGTGAGGAAGTGGCAACCTTTATTTTCACCTGCACAGGATTCCATCTCCAGTACTTTAGCCTGGATAAGAATTCCCATGCTGCCACTTGAGTATTTTGATGAGACTGTGCTGCTGCAACTTGGTAGCCGGCTTGGGAAGGCGATCAAAGTTGATAACACAACAATGAATGTGGAAAGAGGAAAATATGCAAGAGTGTGTGTCGAAATCGATTTAATGAAACCATTGGCATCAAGAATCAATCTCAATGGTATTTCATTTACTGTCGAGTATGAGGGATTAAACACGATATGCTTTAAATGTGGCCGATATGGGCATCATTCTGAGGACTGCGAAAAGGATGCGATGGAAGAAGCAGGCAGGGCAGGGACTAACACGATGCGTGAGAAGGATCCAAGCAAATCTGAACCGTTTGGACCATGGATGGTAGCTAGCAATAGTAGAAGACGACGTACTAACATCTTGGCAGACCAATTTGGCTATGCGGCCAAAGCGGGTGTAACCGAGGAGGGTTCTAGAGGGCACGCGGAAAGCTCAAGACAGGTACAACCACCGAGTAGTAGTAAGGGAAATAATCGTGGATCAGGTTTCAGAATCCTATGTGATTTGGACCCGGATAACAATAATGAAGAAACCCCTGAAGAAGAACTGCAAAGAGGGCTACAAAGTATCCATGACAAGGGTCCTGCACTAGTTTTCCAAGAGACAGAGAGAACAACAAAATTGAATACTCAGGGTAGGCAGAAGAAAGGCATTCAAATAAGGAATAATTCAAAGGGTCGTGTGAGTATACAACAAAAAACAAGGAATGAAACTGATGGGCAAACACACTGTGATACCACAATGGATTTCAGCAGCAAAAGGGCTCCTTCAAGGGGCCGAGGGGCACATTCACGGATGAGAGGTGGTGGCGTAATTTCATCGTCATTGCGCGATATAACAAATGAGTTCACAGGTTTGTTTCCACAATCGTTTGAACAGGCAAGGTACGGGATCGAGTGGCCGGCCTTAGCCCCCCAACAAAACGCTTTGAAACAGGACCAGATGGGGGACAACACTAAACAACAGCCCCCGGACCAACAAATTCTTGATGAGCAAATGATATCAGTGGTTTCTGACTCGGGTGAGGAGCCCAGGGATCACGTACCAAGGGAAGATATGAACGACTTGATCACGGGAGAGAACCCTGGGATGGGGGAGGATACCATCCAAACTGATTGACTGTGTAATCAATGGTTAGTGTCCTCGCGTGGAATTGTAGAGGCGCGGCGTCACAGGAGTTTCGTAGGGCAGTAAGTGACTTGGTGAAACAATATAAACCTGATTTGTTATTTCTTTGCGAGACCAGGGTACACAGTAGCCATGGAAATTGGATCCTGGACAGATTTCATTTCACAAAGTTTGCTGTGGTGGAAACAAGAGGTTTCGCAGGCGGGCTGTGGTGCTTCTGGGACGGGAACAAAGTTGGAATAAAAGTTTGGGACTATACGGCACAAATGATGACACTGGGAATTTTAGAATTGAATAAAACGAAATGGCTTTTATCCCTTGTATATGCTTCACCGATTGCTACGGTTCGTGATGCTTTTTGCGATTATGTTGAGCATCTGAACCAATATGTCAAATTCCCTTGGGCCCTTATTGGCGATCTGAATCAAGTGATTAGTCAAGAGGATAAAAAAGGAGGGAGGAGAGTAGCGGGATATCCTGTGGAAAGAATGAGAAAGGTTATGGACTCTTGTGGATTCACCGATCTCAATTTCTTTGGTCCAAGATTTACCTGGACTAATAAACATCATGGAGGCCGAAATATTCAGCAAAGGCTGGATCAGTGTTGGGGTAACGATAGATGGCGCGAAGCTTTCCCTGATGCTTCTCTTCGTCATCTCCCACGTACGCATTCCGACCATAACCCACTTCTACTCGACTGTTTGAGTAATAAAAATGCCATTGTTGGTCCAACGAGCATTAGATTTCAAGCTAATTGGATGGAACACAAAGAATTTAAAGGCTTCGTTAAGACCGCGTGGCCCCCTTCTTCAAACAACCTTAGCGAAGCCATTGTTCTCTTCTGGGAGAGACTAAGGATTTGGAGCCGGGATACCTATGGCAATCTTTTCCATACCAAGAAACGATGTGAGGCCAGATTGGTGGGAATTCAAAAGGCATTAGAAAGCAGGCCTTCCAGCTTTCTTGTTAATCTGGAGGCTAAATTAATTCATGAGTATGGCGATATTCTGAGGCATGAAGAAACATTTTGGCAGCAGAAGGCACGCTTGAACTGGCTGGCCAAAGGTGAAAAAAATTCTAACTTCTTTCACAAGTCGTTGGGGAAATCACAAGCCAAAACCCAATGTACCATTCTGAAAGATGGCAGTGGTCACTGGATTGAGGATGCGGAGGCACTAAGATGCATGGTTAGAAAGTATTTCGTGGAGCTTTATACGGATGATAACAATCGGCAAGCTCCCTGTTGGAACATTTCCTTCCCAATACTATCTAAAGGGGATAAGCGTTTTTTGAATAGAATGGTCTCGGAGAAGGAGGTTGAAAGTGCTTTATTTCAAATGGGTGCCTTCAAAGCCCCTGGGCCGGATGGACTCCCTCTGGGATTTTATCAACGTAATTGGACTGTGGTTGGGTCAGCGCTAACACAGTTCGTGATTAAAGCTTTTAAGGACAAGATGTTTCCGGTTCACATGAGCGAAACGACTGTTTCACTTATTCCTAAGATCAAGCATCCGGAATGTATATCTCAGTTTCGTCCAATTGCGTTGGCCAATGTTACAACCAAGTTGATTACAAAGATCATCGCTAACAGGGTGAAATCACTAATTCCCAAGTTGGTGAATCCGATGCAATGTGCGTTTACGGCGGGGAGGCAAGCCTCGGAAAATGTTATCATGGCCCAAGAACTAATCCATACTATGCGAAATAAGAGGGGGAATAAGAAACTCATGGTGATTAAAATTGATTTAGAGAAAGCTTATGACCGAGTCAATTGGTCGTTTCTGAGGACGGTCGTTGAGGCAGCTGGATTTGGAAGTGATCTTGTCGAGTTGATTATGTTCTGCGTTATGTCACCCACATTATCCATCCTTTGGAACGGACAGCGGCTGAATCCCTTTCAGCCAACACGCGGTATTAGGCAGGGCGATCCACTTGCCCCCTATTTGTTTCTCCTATGTATGGACACATTAAGCCAGATGATCAATAACGCTGTGGAAACTAGGAAATGGAGACCGGTGAAAGCCTCAAGAGGTGGCCCAGAAATCTCTCATATCTTTTTTGCAGATGACTTATTATTATTTAGTGAAGCTACGCTAGAACAAGCTGGGATTATGGAGACAGTGCTGGATGACTTCTGCAGGCTATCGGGCCAGAAAGTCAGTTTATCTAAAAGTGTGTTCTTTACATCCAGCAACACACCTGAGGATGTGAAAGCCGCTATTGCGCATCGGCTGAAAATCAAGAGAACAGAGAACCTTGGGAAGTATTTGGGTATTCCTGTTCTACACCGAAGAACCACTGCTTCTACATATGATTTTTTGTTGGATAATCTTAGGAGTAGACTTTGTGCTTGGAAGGCCCGCCAATTGTCACAAGCATCGAGAGGGATCCTGATTCAGTCTGTCCTGAATGCAATGCCCTCGTACATAATGCAGACGGTAGAGCTTCCGATGTCGGTAATAAAAAATATGGAGAGACATATTCGCAAATTCTTCTGGGACGAGCTGGATGGTGCGAAAAACCTTCACTATCTAGCTTGGGACAAGCTCTGTGCACCAAAAGACCAAGGGGGACTTGGGTTCAAGAACCTAAGAAAGATGAATATTGCATTCCTTGTGAAGCTTGGTTGGCAAATGTTTGCGGAGAGGGATAGAGTTTGGGTGCGGATGTTGTGGGCGAAGTATGGCTCACCACTAGCTCAACAGAAAAAGACAAACGCGTCGAGGACTTGGAAGAGTATTGTACGATGTGTGGACCTCCTTAAACGCGGTTTGGAAAGCTCCAACCACTTGCATGATGGAGTTCGGGTGGAGCCGAATTTTATGGGGAAGGCGGACAATGTAAGGAAGAATGTGGTGAAGAGTGCGTATGATCTGCAGTGTGTGCAGATGGATAACTCTGAGGAACGAGCTTGGGAACGGATCTGGGATATGAAAGGTCCATTGCGTTTGAATATGTTTCTATGGCGTGTGCGTCGCGGAGTCTTGCCCACAATTTTCTTTCTTCACAAAAGGCATATTAGTCCTGAAAGTGTGTGTGGGTCATGTGGTATGCGCAATGCTGGCGAGCTGCACGAATTGAGGGATTGTTCTTGGCCGCGGAGAGCTTGGCAGGTACTGGTGGATCAAAGCAAATGGCACATTTTTTGGAATCCCTCCAAGATGGCGGATTGGGTTGATATGAACATGACCCAAGAGATGGGGCATACGGATAGTACTTATCATTGGAGATATATTTTTCGAGAAGCGACGTATGGCATGTGGTACCTTTGGAATCGGAAAAAACACAATGACACTTCACCGGATGTACATCATTCGACTTTTGCGAAGCTAACGGTGCAACGAGTAGATATTTTGCTAAAAGCTCACGTCACAGATGTGGATGATGTTATTACGTAGTCATACGGGTGTATATGTGTAGCAAGTAGCCTATCATGTACATTTGTCTTTTGCCAACTTTTATGAATATATACACGGATCCTTTTCCCCCAAAAAAAAAAAAAAGAGTGTGAAAGAGGAGTTTGTTGCCTCTACATATTGACATCGTGCTGATAACGTATTATGAATTCAAGCAATTCAATATAGAAAACATTGAAGACAAGAAGTAGTAGACAAGATTAGAGGATTTTCTTTTCTATTCAAAGTTATATTTCATACAAGTAGGGATGTCCTATATATAGGACTTGGGAGATAAGAATCATTGAATAAGGTAATGCCCTTTGGGGTTCTCAATGTATAGGGCATTACAAAGGTTACATTGGACATCCATCTTACATTTTTCCATAACAATTACAAGAATTAAAAAGGACACCGTATTGAATAATTTATATTACTTACTGGTGATTTATTAAATCAGATAATTAAAAAAAATACGAAATTCAAACAGAATTTTATCTTTTTTTTTGGAGAACATAATTTTATTCAAATCATTACTATTATAATAAATAGTCTCCTAAACTGGACCAATGTAATTACAACCAAAAGAAAGGAAAAAGACCGAAAAACAAAAAGAAAAAGAGAAATTCTATAGAGTCATGCGTTCTGCAGGCAGCATTTTTCTCCTCAGTGTCTGCTGTTAGCAGAAAAAACCCTTGGGACTTCCAATCCAGTTCTCTTTCAAGAAATCGTCAATCCATCTTTTTTTTTTCTTCTACCAACTTTGCTGCCTTTAGAACTGAAAGCAATAATTTTGATTTTTCTTCAACTTGTTCCTTGCTAAAATGGAAAATATTTCTTTAGGTTCTTCTCCTAAATTAGTTTTTGGGCTGACCCAGAATCCCAGAAGTTCAATCTTTAGCAGTCCCCTTCCGGGTTTTCCCAAAAAATTCAGCAGCAATAGCAAACCCAGAAAGGCTTCCCCTTCCACTTCCTTTTTAGTCTTTGCTTCTCTTCAGGGACCCAAATTCTCCAAACCAATTGGTATGTCTTATTTGCAAGCAGTAAAGATGGTTTCTTTGTCAGGAAATATATGTATATACGTATATCTATATGTATATATGCATGTATATATTGTGTGGATACTTATTTCTGTTGTGTTTGTCTGCTATCTGTATTGTGTATTGGGCATTTATGTTTTAGACTTCTCGATAGGAGTTGACATTATCTTCTATCAATGATTCATCTAGAATGCTGGACATGTGCTTATTTTCTTGTGTAATAATGGACTTTGTATGTATGTACTGTTACATACGTTCGTTCTGTTGAGTAACCGTTCATAAAGGTTAAGGCGATAACTATTCGGTTAGGCGGATTGTTCTGCATTATTTACTCGTAAGGTGAAAAGTTAACATGTACTTTCTTGTGGATTTAAATTCGCTGGAAGCTTTCTCAAAAGTTCAAATCTTGTAGCTAATTACTGGTTTAAGGCTTAGGTTTTCTTTCTTTACAAGCTAATCTAGGATACGCAAGCTTTTTCCAGAAAATCATTTTTATTTTGTAAGTGTGGTGGATAGAGAGGGGCTCAAGTCATAGTTCAGTTAAATTTGATCTACATACAATGTGTCATGTTATACTAGCAAGGTTTACCACATTGGTGGGTTATGCCACACAATTACCACAGTGCATCCCAGACAGTATTTTAGCTTCATTTACAATGGGTTTAATATATCTAATACATGAGGTTGAGGTCCTTTCAATATAAGTTCCTTAGGCTAATGAGAAAGGATTGGCTGCTAGACGGTAGGAATCCCTCTAGAAGTTTTTTTTTGGTTCGCATATTTAACTTTTTTTTAGGGATTATAGGGTTATCATTGTGAAGCTTTTTGTCAGGTTGCTCTGTTTGAAAAACCAACAAGAAAGTAGAGTTCGTTAGGTTCTTTAAGGTATCGCCTCTATACTGGAAACTTGATAAGTTGCACAACCAGTTATCAGTGTTACCTTATATAACAAAGTCAGGTCTGAAGTATGAAAGTTCAGAATTTGTAGGGGCAACATTAATTCTCTTGCTGGTCATGCCATTGTAACATTAACTCTCTTTTGCTCAATACATTATCTTATTTTATGCGTGTACGTTTCTCCATGCTTGCAATATGTTTTACTTAAGCACTTATCTCATACCTAACTTATTTCTTGGGTGCCTAATATTATGAAGCTTTGCATAATGTAATGGAAAACAGCTCTCCAAGCTTTTCATACTGGAATGAGAATGAAGGTATAGAAGTGATTAGAGTCACTGGATTCAGGGGGAAGTTTGTAGATAGCCTGGCTAATCTGGGAAATTACTAGTAGAGAGAGTTCAGAGATGTTACTTTACTCCTACTGGACTGGCTTTTCTGTAACTATCAACAATGGGTCTTTATTTCGTACCACTGTTTTTGCTTGGAAATACCGCATATAGATTATTGCTTTATTCCAGAAGATTGACTCCTTAATAACTAAATAGACTTGGAATAGCTCGCAGTGCACAATGATCTACTGGTTTTTTTTTTTTTGGTATACTTCATTGGGGAATTCCTTGAGACAGATGACAAGCTTTGACGTGTCACATATATCAAATTGTAAAATTTGATTATCTATTTCTGATCTCAAGTTCTTGTAAAATTTTAAGTATTGCTGTGCTTTATAAGTTCTGATTTCTACATTGCGCATCTCCTTTTTTTAATTTTTTCATACGTGCTTATTCTTTTCTTTTTATTTCTTTCCTGTTCCCTTCAGAGAAACTGAGGAGAGACTGTTTTGCAAGCATTTTTTCTTCAGGTGGCAAACAAACATCTTCTGTTGGTGAAAATCCCCCGATTCCTGTGCAGTCGACAAATTCTCCAGTGTATTTCCCATTTGTGTATTTAATAATCTCCCTTACTGCGCCCAGCTGATCTTAGTTTCTTTTTTTGAATCGTCGACAATTTCTGTAATCATGTTAACATGCTTTGCAATCTCTAATTTTTTAGAGGGTCTCCTCTCTTCTGGATTGGGGTTGGTGTTGCGTTTTCAGCACTTTTTTCATGGGTGAGAACATGATCACTTCCACAATTTTGTTGACGTCTAAGTTTGCTTCATTAGAAAGCGGAAAAAAAGGTCCCTTTTTATCCCATCACACTCTACCTTCCTCGTGTTAACTGTGTTCTTGTATGACAGGTGGCCAACTACCTTAAGGTGAGGAATCTTCAAACTTACATACCATTACATTTTTTGAACATCAGATTTTTGTGTAAATTTTACACACACACACACACACACACACACACACACACACATATATATATATATATATATATATATATATATATATATGTCTGAAGATATTTTTTACTTTTTAATGATCGTTGAATACATGAAGTTCAAAGTTTACAAATGATTATCATGTGGTTGTAATCATTCCTCTTTTACCAGTGAAAGCTATAATCCTTCGTTTCTTTTTCCTTTTTTACTTGGAATTGACCTCGTTTATAGACATTTATATTTTAGAAATGTTAATAACAGGGAAGCCTGCAGAAACGGGAACGACCTTGGATAATTGTACTTGGTTATTGCTTTAAGCATCTCATATACTGGTAGTATTATGCACATGATATTAGAGTAATAAATTTTATTGAACCTTTATTTCACGGAAGCATTCACTTGGAAGATAATCATTAATAGTTGTGGTTACTAGGTTCATAACAAGACTAAAGAGTTTACTGTACGAATCTCGAACACATAAATGTTTATATTCTTTGTTTGGTTCAATCATGTGGATTATTTTTCAACTAAGCTTTACAATGTACACGGGGGAGGCTTTGTCTCACTAATTTATTTCCAGATTCTAAAGGGAAGTCCCTTGTAATCTTACTCATCAGATTTCGGTCTGGAAGACAAATTTTTGTGAAGGAGTTTGCCATGATATAATTCATCTGTGCATAATAATGTAAAAATTGGACATCCAAGTTCTTTACTGCTAGTATTGGATGAGCTCTTCCTTAAAGGAAAATAAAAGCTCATGCGCTTGATATTTCCCCTGCCTTCATTCCTCTTTCCTTTGCTCCTTATTTTATTTTATTTTATTTTCTATCATATAACCATGACCAGTGTATTCTGTCATTCTTTCTTTTACTGGTGCTGGAATGTTGCTTTCTTGTATAGTTCAATGGTTTCAGGTTGGCCTTAAATGCACCTCGTTTTTGTGCATACAAGGAGATGAGCGTTTAAGGCTGCACATAGCTCAGCTTTGTCCAAAGAATAGGACCAGTTTTTGTGTAAGCTGTAAATGTTAATGGGTCCTATGAGGTTCTCTTTTGGATAAAATTGGACTGCGTAAATGTTTCATGAAGAACTTTTGGGGCTCCGAGTTTATTTAGTTTGGTACAAAGTTTTCAAACGATTGAAAAGCTGGAATCTCCTTGAAAGACATGGAGAATAAAGTTATTTTCAGTTATCTTTTTCTTCACATCATGTGATTAGGAACTGTTTACTCACTGGTCAAATTCTTGCAGAAGTATGCAATGCAGCAAGCATTCAAGACATTAATGGGACAGATGAATACACCAAACAATCAGTTCAATAGTGCTGGTTTTCCTCCTTCCAGTTCTCCTTTTCCGTTTACCCCGCAATTTGGATCAGCTACTTCAACTCCACCACCTCCAACCGCATCTAAATCAGTGACAGTTGATGTGTCTGCTAACACAGTCAAGGAACCTCCAAAAGAATCTGTTAAAGCAGATTCAGAAACAAAGCAGGAACAGAAAAAATATGGTACTGATGGCCTCTTATTATCTTCTCTTGCATGGTTCTAGTAGTGCATCATTTGCTGAAAAAGGCCTAAACTGCAAAGCATTTTACACAAAGGATAACTAGTCAAAGTTTTCGAGTGGTTCCTGTTCTATTAAACTTTGTTCACCATTTTAGGTTAGTAAGCCCTGTAAAAGCAACATCTCTTCTTGGTGGTCTTATCAAATTTCATGCTTAGCTTTTCAATTGTACTGTTGTCTTTGAAATTCAAAGGTGAAATGTAATATTGAATTGTCTCTTGCAGCTTTTGTGGATGTTCCCCCTGAAGAAACGTTCCAAAAGAGTTCTTTTGAGAAGTACAAAGAGCCAACTGCCGATGATCCTCCAAAATATGTTGCTGAGCCTGTAATCGAGTTTTCAATTATCCCATGTTTCGTCCATTGTCTTCAGATGGCTGAATTTTGCTACTTCCTGTGAAGGTTTCTCACAATGGGGCTGCAGTGAAGGTAGATGAGGGCTCTCCGCAAGGATCTTCTTCCACTGGTTGGTTAAAAATCATCCTTGATAAGCGAAAATAGGAGTATGGTTTATTCATGATATGGACCAAGTCACCGTCATAAGAAGCAATTGACTAATCTTTATTGTTCTGTTTCAGTATACTATCGGGTGATATGCTAATTTCTTCTCATTTAATGCTCGGAGAATTTTGGAAAGTGCATAAGAATATCATAAATATAAATATATGTTGGCATGTGCATTTATCTAATGATGATATCTAGTGTAAAAAGTTTATATGAAATATCAAAACACTGTTACTATTCCTCTAAAGTATCACTCTGAAAAGCTATAGTTAAACTGATGGCAAATAGATGATTCGTGAAGGGAGTGCTTGGAAACAACTACCTGGAGCCGTAATATTCATATCTTGAGTTTCTTAAAATTTGCTCTGGCCATTTCCTTCAAAAGTATAGTTTCTCTAATGATTTCTGACCACTGAACAGTATCAGTGTGTAGGAAACCCGTCTGTTTATTCCTTATCTTGTTTCCCCTGTTCTATTCAGACCATGACATAATTCCTCCCGTGGATTTTTTTGGGTGTTCCTCCCCTATTGATTTCATACAAAAAATAACTTGCATGTATTTAACAAGTGTTTCTGATTACTTCCATTCATTTTGTTCTGAACTTTTAAAAGAGGCTAAGGATGCTTTCGTTCTTTCATATGACAGGTAACGCAAATCCTCTTTTGTCGGTGGATGCTTTGGAGAAAATGATGGAAGACCCAACAGTTCAGAAGATGGTTTATCCGTAAGAAAGATTTGGCTCATTGTTTTTTTTTCTAGTTTGTTAATGTTGCCCATTTCATCCTTAGTTCTGTTGTGGATCTGAGAGTTTTTTTTTTTTTTTTTTTTTATGATGGGCATAACATCATAAATTACGTGCACCTGAGCTCCTTAATACACTAAAGTTCAAATGAAACTCCAATAATTAGACCGCTATCCTTATAACTTTCAAGCATTCTCTTTTCTTGCTTATGAGCTGTTTAAGAGTTATTACAGGCATGCGGGACCCAATTTTCCTATCAATGGTGTTTTATATGCTTGGTTTTGAAACTTTTCATCATATTTCATCAGGTATCTGCCTGAGGAGATGAGGGACCCAGCTACTTTTAAATGTAAGTTGGTCTTGATTTTCGCACATTTGATTATTGGACTTCATGAGTGCCAACAAACAAATGCGAATTATGAAAACATATTTTTGTGTGCATGCTTTGTGCCGATTGCTTAATCTGTCTATAAAGAAATGTTTTTTGGTTGTTACTGGTATTTTTGGAGGAAAAATAATGATGTCCTGTGAGTCGAGTCCCAGAACTTTATTTTGAAACTGTAAGAGAGTTTCAGATCTGTTTAATGTTCAATAATATAGAGCTGGTGATTCTTCTAGTCTTTTTGTGATATCCTTATTTTATTTTTCCCTCTTAATTCACTAGTTTAAAATAAATATTTCTAGCTTGATTTTTTCCTTCTTATTTGATAACTATCATAGTTATTTGTTCCCACTTGATTATATATATTTGAAAAATGTAATCCATCCTTTTATTTTAACCAATTATCGGTTACTTATGCTTGACAGGGATGCTAGAGAATCCTATGTACCGTAAGCAATTGCAGGACATGCTGTAAGTTTCCTCTGCCATAGTATTTAGCTGAGATTCCCTTGCTATCTATCTTAATATCTTTGACTAGTAAAATGACCATGTGCATGACGCATGGTAATAATTTTACTATTCTCCACCTCTCGTGTTCTTTTTATCTTCTTTGATCGTTTAGTTAATTAGTTAATTTACCTGAACTCTCTCTCCCACACGTGTGTGTATACACACATTCAAACTGACTCATTCATTTATAAATGGAAATTCTCAAACTTTTAAGAAGTTTCAGCACCCGTACTAGCTCCTGTCGTCAGTACTTCATCCAAATTATGTGATTTAGTTTGACCTCTTTTTGTTGTGTAACCCAATAACAGAGTATGTGGCTACAGTATCATTTGACAAACCATTGCTCTGGTGTCTATGTCACTTATCGTGTTTTTAAAAAGTTCTATTAACTGTTTCCCTACCACTCTGCCCTCTTTTTTGTATTTATTGGGATTATGTCTCTTCTTTTTCAATGAATATTCAACTGTAAGCCACGGCTTTGTGCTTCCCATGAAGTAATGCATAGTTTCCTTTTCGAGGCACTAGCACTTTTGTCACCCATGGACTGTTGTGAACCCTTGCTATTTAAATGTGTACTTCTTAGCCTCAGAAGGTGGTTCTGGAAAAGTGGCAGCATGATTGTGAAGTGCGCTTAGTATTCTCTCCAAAATTACACTTATTCTTTGTTTGTGTCTGATAGTAACAATATGGGGGGAAGCCCTGAATGGGATGGGCGGATGATGGATACCTTGAAAAACTTTGATCTCAACAGTCCGGAGGTCAAACAACAGTTTGGTAAGTTACATGTTAATGGTCTGTCTTGCTGCTTCTTCAGTGAGCTTCACCCATACATATGCATGTTTTTTTTAATAAAAAGTGCTAAATTTGACAAGTGCAACTGCTTGGAAGGATCACATGTTTTGCTCGCAACATCTTTTAGTGTCCATGCTTTAGAATAGTTTGGCCACTTAGCGTCTCTGCTTGATATTAAATGTCTCTTGTTTCCTTATTAGATTCTGATGGTCAGTAGCTGTATTCAGTCTGAGTGATAGTTTTGGGGACTGGTTTTTCTTGCCAATATCAGAGGTCCTTATGGATTACCAAGAACAGTTATTCGTCGTTGTAGCATAAACCTTGACGTGTGCTGTGTTAAGTTTGTTTGATAAGTCTGTTTGTTCTGGCACTTCTCTTGTTAGAGTAATTTTCATGTATCAATGGCTGGTCGATGTTGTGGAACTGAAAGAAAGTCTTGTAAAGTATGGCTTTTCTTTGAACACGTGGATTGGATTCATTGGGTCTTAAGCTAGAAGATGCCTGAAAGCGGATCAGTGTCGTGTGCAACCATTCAGTGGATTTCATTTTGTCTACGTCTGATGGTTTTGTTTTGAATATATAGCCAGTTTTAGTGATTATTGGGGAGCATTTGGAAAGATTTATATCGTGGAGTAAGAGAAGAGAAAAGATAACAGGTTAAACAAGTAGAGACAGAAGTCGTGTAGCACATTGAGGATTTCATCTTCTATATAAAATGTTTGATGGGTTCATCAACAATCGAAAGGCGGTAAGAAGCGTAAACGTGACAGTTTTTGTATTCTTTTTGACATGCAGACCAGATTGGGCTTTCTCCTGAGGAAGTCATTTCAAAGATCATGGCCAATCCTGATGTTGCCATGGCTTTTCAAAATCCCAGAGTTCAAGCAGCTATCATGGATGTATGTGCCAAATTCTCATTTTCCTTTTCTTATTATTTTTTCATTTTTAGTCATCCTTTGAATCTTTTATACAAATATAGGGGGCACACATATATAGGCCTACACACACTCCATTTTTTACTTTCATGATTTATGATTCGACAACTCGAGTTCAAAAGCCTCGTTTACATTGTCATAATGTCCCATATGGATCTAACACCCGTTCACATCTGCAGTGTTCTCAGAATCCCTTGAGTATTGCGAAATATCAAAACGACAAGGAGGTAAGACGTCATTAAATTCCTTTTTCAGCAGTTTGAGTATTGCCTGTGAAAACGTCGGTAGCAGCTGCAACAGGTTCTATCTATTTCCCCATGGTGGTGAATCAGTATCAACTACTCCATCCGTCCCAAAAATCTTGTCATGTTACATTTGTTGAAAAGTCAACTATGACAAGATTTTTATGATTTTTATGACGGAGGGAGTAGTTGATAATTTGTTGCTTAACCATTAGTTGTTTAGATAGCTTCATGACAATATTTGTAGATCGGGATTCATGATTCAATGCGGTTTGAGACTCATGAACCTTAGGGTGCTTTTTTATGTGTGGATTAATGCTGCAACCCTATAAGCCTTAGTTGAGTTTCCATTTCCAATGGAGTAAATGACACTCTTCTTTGACTTTGGAATATGATGGAATAAAGTAAAATGACTCACTAAATTGGATGCGCTTGTACAGTTGATCGACATAAATTGACGCATCATTATGAATCAACGGAAAACAACTTCTGTGTGTTTCTAACACATGGGGTATAGTTGCGTACATCCGACCCTACCATACCCCGCCATAGACGGGAACCTCTAAGCCAGTGGGGCAATGTTGTTGTTGTATAGCTTCATGACAATATTTGTAGATCGGGATTCATGATTAAATGTGGTTTGAGACTCATGAACCTTGGGGTGCTCTTTTATGCGTGGATTAATGATGCAACTCTATAAGACTTAGCTGATTTGTTTGCCTGATCGCGATACCACTTGGGTCGCTTCTTTTATCTCAGGTTATGGATGTTTTTAACAAGATATCTGAGCTCTTTCCTGGTGCGACTGGCTCTTTCTGATACTACTATCTTCATTGAGCATGCAACAATTAGAAAGGCCGATCGCGTAGTTTTTCTCTCTGTACATGGTCAAGGTCTTTCCATGGCGGGACACTGACATATCCTTTTGCTACATGGATCCACCAAATTAATCGCGTTTTCATATCGAATTCTGGCACCCAGTGCAGTGTTCTTCTGATGCTTGCAGTTCAGCTCTCTATCAACAGTCATTCCTAGCAGATCTCTGCTGTAAATTTTGTTCTTTCAGGTTATGAAAGCTATGGTTTGGGATTCATTGGTTAGAACTTGTTTTGGGCCTTCGCCTTTAGCTGTTCTTGTGTTTGATTAGGGTTGTAGAATTCAGTTAAATCATATTTGTGTGTTTTCGTAAATCTCCAACATTAGACAATCTCCAACATGAAGATACTGCAAAAGTAGACTTCATATGCAATTTATGTTACTCTGTTCAGGTACCGAGGACAAAGCTAATAAGCAGTTTTTGAAATGATGCACGCAATTCCCATTTTTTTTTTCTTTCTTTCTTTTCTTTTTTTCTTTTTACTTTGCATATCACCTAGTTAATATTGTTTATTCAAGCAAGAAAACGTGTTGAAACTATAAAACAACATTACCTTATTGCTTTAAAGGCTTCCGTTTATGACAGGATAGGGGGGTCAGATGTACACAATCATAACTATGTGTTAGAAACACACAGAGGTTTTCAATGACCCATAATAAAAATTGCATCATATTGTCTCAATCAACTGTTATTTCACAATATAAAAAACGCAGTTATTTTGTTTTGTTTCATTATATTCCAAAGTCAAAGAAAGAATGTGTCATTGACTTTTTTGGAAATGGAAACACTTCTACGATCCAATGTTAGTAGAAACTAATTTCTTATTTTGTAAGAAGACCGCCAAATTTTCTATTTTAAGGTGTCATAAAATATTGGTTCACGTCTTGTAGATGAGCTGATATCTTTTTTTCTAATTTTCTTTTTACAATCTTTCTTTCCAATATGTAACTATATGTTTTATGTATAACATGCGGTAGTTCTACATGGTTACACATTAGGAAGGGAGATTGTGGAAAAAAAAATTATAATATTTAGTTTACATCAATTAACAAAGTAAAGGTAGAACACACGAGTAATTTGTTACACTAAATTGGCTGCGCTTTTTATATTATGGGGTAGCAGTTGATCGACACATCCTGACGCATCATTATGGGTCATTGAGAAACAACATGCGTGTTTCTAACATATGAGCATGCTAGCATATATTCGATCCTCCATATCCCGCCACATGTGGAAGCGTCTAAAGTAATTGGGTAATGTTGTTGTCGTATACTTATGGCAAATGCTGCACATATTTCAGGCTAATTTTTTTTTGAATCCTTGTGGCCTGAAAATGCATTTCCTAAAGTCTGAATTAAGTCCACATACCCATTCCCACTTTTCAGGCTAGAATTTACCCATTATTGATGTAGGACATGGGATGCTATCTTTATTTACCCATACTAAGCAAGATGTATGTGTATATGTGTGATTGAAACACACAAAATCATGCTGGACATACTCAGTCGCATGCACACATACATATAGACATACGCGTATATATACATGTCTGTATATTGATACAAAAATATACATATACATCTAAATATATTTATATATAGATACATATAAGTGTATTTTTTTTGTTTTTGTCTTTGTATTCTATTATTTGTGCATATACACGGTTATTTGTGTTTACTGATTCTTTCACTAGTACACTACCACACCATATTCATGTTATTGTGTCATCTATATAGGTACATATAGAGTCGGGGGTCTCACTGGAATTAAACTCTCTATCCCTTGGAATGTATTTATTGTTTGTCTGTCTCTCATCCTACCCAGACTCTTGCGATAGTTTTTGTTGCCGTTGGAATATACTGGGTATGGTTGTTATTGTTGTTGTATAGACACATATAAATGCATGCGTGTATATATTTAATAGACACAAACGCATGCATATTTGTGTGTGTATATATATTTACACACAAATATACATACGTATGTATACGGGCCCGTGTACATCTTTAAATGTATATCCACATAATATACTCCAGCTATGTGGTGGGGTTGTGATGATCTCAAAGGTCTTATAGAAAATCAGACCAAACTTTTCAGTCATTTTATTCCATAAAGTTTTATGTCACATCATGAAGAAATATGATTGCTACCTTTTGCTCTCTTTTATTAATCAGCTAACTAGATTTTACAAGAAGAGATAATAAAGCCTGCAATTGATTATGAAATCGAAAACGATGTTCCTAATTGTTTTTCTAAATCCCCTTTGTCTTAATGTATCATATATTATCATCCACTAATCTTGGGGTTGTAATATTATATTTTTTTTTTCATTTTTTACGTCCATTTAGCTTTTGTAATTTGTCCATTTTGTTGCTACTCCACCTACTCTTCTTTAAGAAAGAAAATTGTTATCCCTATGCTCTTCTTCTTGCATTCAGACTAGGAAATATTTTGGCTCTAATATATTTTCAGAAAAAATATAAAATATGATTATAATGAACTCCTTGATGCATTGGATTAATTTCTCAACTACAACAATAATAGAGACCCAGTATATCCTAACGACAGCAAAAGCTATCGCTAGGATATGATGAGGATGAGAGACAGAGAAACAATACATTCATTCCAAAAGATAGCGAGTTTGCTTTCAGTGAGACCCAGTGCTATATGTAGCTACATAGATAATACAATAATAGAGATTCTATTATATTTTTCAATCTATGCTGAGGCGATCAACGCTGGTAAACACACAACTCAAACTCTATCTACCCATATATGTATAAAGATTGAATATCATTTCTAATGGAGTCAAAGACATACTATTGCTTGACTTTGGAATATAATGGAATAAAACAAAATGATTTACTAAATTGGATACGGTTCTTATATTGTGAAGTAGCAGTTGATTGATAAAGCTTGACGCAATTTTTATTATGGGTCATCGGAAAACAACCTATATGTGTTTCTAACACAATGAGTATGGTTGCGTACATCAGACCCTCCCATATCCCGTCATAGATAGTAGTCTCTAAGACAATAAGGCATGTTAGTGTATTAGTGAAGGAATTTAGTTAAAAAAATTATAGAAAACTTCTGTTTCTATTATATTTTTCAATCTATGCTCAGGCGATCAACGTTGGTAAACATACAACTCAAACTCTATCTAAAACCCATATATGTATAATGATTGAATATCATTTTCAATGAAGTCAATGACACACTATTCCTTGACTTTAGAATATGATGTAATAAATCAAAATGACTCACTAAATTGGCCACACTTCTTATATTGTGAAGTAGCAGTTGATCGACAAAGTTTAACGCAATTTTCATTATGAGTTATCATGAAACAACCTCTGTGTGTTTCTAACACAAAAGTATGGTTGCGTACATCTGACCTTTTATACTCCGTCATATATGATAGCCTCTAATGCAATTGGGTGGTGTCGTTGTTGTTTCTCTTTATGAAGTTTTTATGTATGAGTCTTCCTTATGTTAAAAAGAAAAAAGAAAAAAACTCTATACTTGACAAGTCGGTGTGGTCAAATTGTTAGAATGTTTGTTGACAGTGGAAAAATAATAAACGTTGAAAGTTAGGAGACAAGGTGACAAATATAAGATAAATTTCACATATTAATGAAGATAACATGACCAGAAAATGGTGGCTAAGGATAAAATATTACTTGAATAATATATATCAATGAAAATCATCTTAATATGTTTGTTTTATTTGATTTGATTAGTGGACAACTTATAAACTAATAATTTCAACAAATAATGGGTTTATATTGAATTATCCAATATAAGTAACTAATATGCATCATAATAGTTATTCATTAACCATAATATATATATAAACAAGACGATTAACCTGTTAGCGGTGATGAGTGCAGCAACACAGGAGGTCCATCCTCAGTAAATACTAAGATATCCAGTAATTACTCATTAATCATATTAAAATCTCTATAAAAAATTATTAAAATCTACCATCAATATATATGTATTTAGTTCTTACTTCTGGCTTCTAATTAACATGAAGAATTAATATATCTTTAACACTGCCAACTAGACAGATATAATATATGGTGTTTCTGTGTCTTCACACTTCACTATTCTCCTGTCTTTAGGATTGAATGATATTCAATTTTCCCTCCAAAAAAATTATGCCAATAGGTTTAATTTGTGAAATAGCAGTTGATCGACACAGCTTGACGCATCATTACGGGTCACTGAAAAACAACCTCTGTGTGTTTCTAACGCATGTGTATGGTTGCGTACATCCGACCCTCTGTGCCCAGCCATAGGCAGAAGACTCTAAAGCAATAGAGTAATGTTGTTGTTGTTGATGATGCATGACATAGGCTTCTATTTTCGACTATATTCAATTTGGATTACTAATCTGAATGACATTTTGACATAATTTTTACATTTACTAAATCCCTAAAATGGCGTTCTCGCTCTACTAGGACCCCGTGTTTGCGCAAGGTCTGGAGAGAGACCGGATCGCTTCGCGATCTGATGTACGCAGTTTTAACCTACACTTTGTGCAAGATGCTATTTCTACGGCTCGAACCCGTGACTTCAAGGTCACAAAACAGCAACATTAACAGTTGCACTAAGGCACACCCTCATTTACTAAATCATCTAGGAAGAAAATAGAAAAGAACATCATATTAGTGAAAGTGATGGGATCTGGGTCCTATGCGTTATGCAAGATAGACAAGGAAAGGAGTAATTTTTAAAAGAGGATTATGAGATAATCAAACGACAAATCTCCATTATTAGTTATTAAAGTATGGTTTAACCAAATGTTTCCAAGCACATACTTGTACATAATACGATATATGATCACGACAAATAGATTCTCATGTCACAAGAAACTACCACTCAAGAAGATTGTCTTTGGACTAGTCTTTCAAATACTATAAGGTGAAATTTAATGAAGTTTTTATAATAAAGTATGGTATTAATATTTTTATTAAACATGGGTGTTACAATGATTTTTATTGAATTTCCTATATAGTAGTTGTTAGACTATGTTTAGTTACGGGAAAGCTGTTAGTTCATTTACTATAATGTTATCAAGACATTAAGCCAATTAATAGCGTGATCTTTTACAACCTTTTAACCAATCAGTCTCCACGCCTGCATAAGGATTAAAATAACTTAATTTGAAGCCGGGCCTTGGAGCAACTGGTAAGTTTACTGTTTTGTGACTTAGATGTCACGGGTTCGAGCTGCGTAAACAGTCTCTTGCTCAAAGTGTAGTGTAAGGCTGCGTACATCAGATCGCAACTTCTCGGACGCTGTACAAACGTGGGAGCCTATTGTACCAGGATCGTCCTTAATATAAACGTATATAAACTAGGTGTCTAAATTTAATTCAGACTATACTCGTGTAATATTTACTTTGACTCTTGGAGCAAAAAGTCATTCCCTGACCATAAGGTCTTCCACCGTCTCAGTCTCAAGGAGCATTGTAAATGATGCAAATCAGGAACCTATCGGCCTACTAGATTGGATGAGAACTTACAGAGTGACCCACACAAAGTGTCTCTCTGCAAACCTGGCATTCGTCCTAACAGCAGTGGAACACCAACGCTTACTTTGACTCATGATAGTGTTGCTAGATTCAAATTCTACGGCATTATTATTATGATGGTATTGATCATGCAAACTCTCTCTCTCTCTCTTTTGCAACGACCTTACCGTGTATATTTCTCATAATACTCACATATTTGGCAAACACTATTATAAGCAATTTTCCAATTTAGCCTTATTTTGATCTTTCTAAAGCCAACGCCCTTTGTCTAGCATAGAATTGTTAGAGGAAAAAAAATAAAGAAAATGTCTAAATGCGAAAGAAAAAGCGTATTTAATTTTAATGTTATTTTGCAACGTCAGAATTTTGTATCGGCATATACCTTCATGGCGAATGAGATCCTCTAACCCCCTCTCCGTGACCGCCCGCCACGTGACAGCGGAGAGGGGTGGTGAGGCTGGATGTGGGTGATCTCCATCCAGCCTCATCACCCCTCTTGCTGCCACGTGTCGGGCGGTCGCGAAGGAGGTGATGGAGTCGCACTTCCATTTTGTAGTTCCGAACAAGCCAATGTTTTGACTTGGTCCAATTTCCAATTCGATTTTTAGTTTAAATTACATATGGTTTTGAATAGTCTGATTCGACTTTCAAATGAGTGAAATGCAATTAATACCGACAAAAATTACAAATTAAATAACACAAAACTTCAATTCTGAAGCCCTCTTGCACAGGCAAAAACTTGTATACAACAACAATCATATCAAGTATATTCTAACGACATCAAAAATTATCGCTAGGGTCTGAATAGGGTGATAGACAGACAAACAATACATCTATTTTATAGGTGATAGGCTAGAACTTGTATATGTTTCCATATTATATGATATTTTCTGTACCCGTGATGTGCATAAAGGAATATTACAATTCAAATCAACATTATATTGTTAAAAGCAGATATGTAATAATCCGTAGTTTTATGGGTTGAAAATCATCCAAATCAGACAAAATTGACTTCTATACAGTTTGCTTGTGGAATAAAGCAGTGGCCGACCTGCCGAGCTCATGGTAGGCTGGATCGATCCGCTAAGTCAAGACAGTTCAGATAGCGCAATTGAGTTTGCAATCTGAACAGTCATCCGACCTGAGAACCTTAGCACAATAGCACTTCAGAATAGCAGTTATGTGCTATCAGCCTTCCAGCCGAACTAAACTCAAGTCAGATTGATCAGACATATCAGATTAATCCAGTTACCGAGATTGTATTTGCATTCTGTGCTGATGACCGACCTTCCCACCTCGGCACCTCAACACAACCACAACATTGCTTTCAGCCGAGCTCAACACAAAGCAGAGATCAGCACGGCAATGATGCAGAACAATGAATATTCTCAGCCAAACATCAGAGCTCAGCTCGGTAACAGTGTACAACAGTGTTCTGCTGTCCTTCGGTCAGCAGAGCTCAGCACAACAATAACCGTAACAGCTCAGCTGAGGAGAGATTCGAGGTGAGTCCAGAAATCTGTCCTTAAGACATACTGATCTGGTATACTGTGCTTAACCGGATGGAGCAATCGTCTCTCATGATACAATGGAAGTCAATTCAGATGAGCGTCACTACAGTGTATGAACTCAACGAACCTATAAGCTGCCCTGAATTTTTCGGGTTGCTAAATACAGAAGGTTTTCTGTATGAAGGAGAATGAATATGTAAAGAGAAGGAGATTGCAAAGAGAGGAAGAACTTCGGATTCTGAGTGTGAGTGTGAATGATCACAGAGGTCAGCTAGACCACTATTTATGGGAAAATTCTGAAGTCAGTCTGTTACAGTCAGTTCAACCACAACCGTAGAATTAGATACCTGCTCGGCCTGAACCCTTAGATCAGATAAGCGCACCAGGTCTGCCCTCAGCCGTCAGATCAAATAATTGTTCAATCCAAGCCGTCAGATCATAACAAATTCAGGTCAGTTCGGCACGGTTAAAGCTCAACTATTTTTCAAAATTTAACCTTAGGCTATCTTAACAACTTGGAAGTTTGAACTCAAACAAATTCCACCCCAGCTGATAAGATCCGACCCGCTGCTACAGGACCCGGCCTGTAGTCTGCAGCCCGCCTGTAGCCCAATCTGCAACCTGAGTCCATCAGCTCCGCAGCTCAGTCCGCAACATGAGTCCATCAAGTACGAACCGAGCTGGGCTGACTTTCCCTTATATTTTGAGTATTAATTTTTCATTCATCCGGTATCGAAATTGTTAGGAAATCCGACAAGATCACTGCAAAAACGCGCAGCGGAAAAACAAAACTTGATCTTCGATTTCCTACCAAGGATCCATGTTGTTCGTTTAATCGATGAAAAAAACTCAAAAATTACCTCCGAAGATTCGAAATCCGCAGATGGAAGAGATGCGAAATCACGAACACCCTCTGTCGGTATCCACACGAATGCTTCCGCCCGGAGTGCTAGCTCTTGAACGGCGCGGCTGAGAGAACTCGCTTTTCTCCAAAAACAGCTCTAGGGTTTTCTGTTGTTTTCGTGTGTCTTCTCTATACGAGATACACAATATATATATATACATATATACATCAAAATCGAGTCCTAATCGGATTAGTTAATGCCAATCAAAATCCATATCAGATATAGATTCTATCAGGATATTAAAAATCCATATCAGATATGGATTCTTTCATTATTATCCGATAACATATATATATACATATAACCATAAAAACGAAATTAATAATAATAATAATAATAATAATAATAATAATTAATATCTGATATTAATATTATTAATATCATCCCATACGCATTCTTGTGTGTGACCCGATAGGCCCATATCAATTGGCATTCGGTTAAATCTCTATTAAACCAACAAATCGTAATTGGTCTCTAGCAAGGCTTAATATGAGTACAGTCCAACTAGCCTAATAATAGTACATGTAATAATCTCTTTGTCACACGATATCTAGTTTGAACATAAGTCATGGTCAGCGTCATATGAGCACGGCCATGCATTTCACAGTCTCACTAATCGAGAGGCCCAAAGATATATCTCTCAAAAGAGAGGGACAAATTCTATCTTGATTGTTCAATATCCTCTACATAATTTCTATCATATTCAATCATGACTTTTATTATTATCCAGTTACGGATAACGTTTGATCATGTCAAAATATAATAGTCCTTATGCTGGAAACTATGACAACCTCAAGTCTAAGGATTAAAACATGACTATCATGAGATTTACTTATGACGCTAATCCATGTAGTAATCTCATGGTAGATCTATCCAATACACTGTTCTCTAACAAGTATCTATGAGATTGATTTGTATCACCATACACATAATCATCTCATGATTATCAAATCAATACTCATACTGATTATAAATTATTTTATCTCTATAACAATAATGAACCAGAGACATATATCAAAATTGTGTAACATACTAACCCACAATAATGATAATAAAATTTCTTTATTAATAATAAATGTATAACATAAAACATCTAAATCATGGCCTAGGACACATACACTAACAGAAATTGAGTGATTCAAAAGCCAAAAATTATCTACTCGTCGCGTATATAATCAAGAACTCATTAGTTTCTACTCATCATTATTGAAAGTAATCATAATCTTAGCTCAAAGTACGTTGCTAACAACAGTTTACAACTTAGCCCAATTTCAATTTCTTTCTAATTTCTCCAACATTACGTGTTTATAGCTCTTAAAGAAATAGTTGATATTTATGAAGTGCAATGTAAAAATAACGGTAACATATAAACTTTTGATTCGTTATCTATAATTAGAAGGAAAAAAATAATTATAACGAGCCTATCCACTGCACTTGGGAAAAGAATATAAAAATAAAAAATAAAAAATAAAAGAAAAAGGTGGCAGCAATCATGGCAAGAAAAACACTTAAGTCGCCGTCAAAACTTTTTGGCTGTTTGGCTGTTCTGAAATGGGAATCTTCAAGTTGTTTTCTATGTTTTGGTCACTTGCTAGTTTTCTTTCAGGTGTTTTTATTTATTTAAGCAATATAACAAAGATGACAAAAGCATAAAAATAATGAAGAAAAAGAAAAAGAAAGAATAACATACAAGTGATTATAAGATTGTTCTTTTAACCAAATTTTGTCACTTTCCCTTCTCATGATACAATCTTATGATCCATGCAAAGAGCAGGATTGTGCTGCATATTGCCTTTCAAATCCTTTTTTTCTCTCAACCTCTCTTTGATTTTTCTTTCTCTTTTTTCAAACATCTCATTCTTCAACAAACTATCTTTTTTGTTTTTTTTTTGGGGGGGGTTTCACTTTTCAAGAATCTCAATATTCAAAGAAGGGAATATCAGTGCAAGCAATGAAATTTAAACTGTTTTGAAGATTACCAAACATACTATGCAAAAGGAGAATTTCAGGTTCATGCTTTAATCTTACTATTTCATATGATATGTATACACCTAGAAATTAAGACATTGCGAGTGGACTTATAAGTTGATTGCATAATCAATCAATATCAGACATTCAAACTCCCTTTACCTGTAAGAGTACTAGTAGTTCTCCTGTACTTTTTTTCTTGATCCTTTCATCTTTCTTCATGCACAGTTGATGATCATGTTAAAGCCTTATGAAGCTATACTTTCATGCAAAAGCTAAGGATTTCCATGAAGTTCGATATACATACTATGATGTTCTTGAACTGTTAAGTCATATGAATGAGTTGTCTTCAGCATTTTAGTCCGCTTAGCGTTTGAATTACTCTTCGTGCATGGGGAAAAAAAGTTCTCTGGTGAATTTTCTTTTAGTTTCTGATGTATTTATTCACTGTAAGTGTTTTGTTTGTCTTCATTAAGCACAAAAAGAAGCCTCTCACCTACCTTTTTCCATTGAAAATTTGAAGACCTCTAATGAATTATGCATTGGAAAAATGATACAGACATCTCAAATACAAACTTGTACTCACTAAACATATTGTTAGAGTCATTGATGTTACATTTTTCCAGGATTCAAGAAGTTGGAATCTTTCTCATAAGTATTGTTCCTTGTCTTCAGGCACAATGATCATGGGAGCCCAGATGACTAATAGCTGTCTTGATTTTCATTTTGTTGAGTAACGAACTTTGGCAAATTCAATTCTTCCATCATGTTCACAAGAGGATATTTCTGTTCTCTTCAAATGTTAGCTAGTTTCTTCCTTTTGTTCACGGCTTTTCGAACTTCAACTCCCATCAAACAACAAACTCTGGCCCTCCTAGATTTCAAGAATCAGCTGTATGACCCTTTGAATTATTTAGATTCATGGAAAGATACTGACTCTCCTTGTCAATTCTATGGAGTTACCTGTGATCCCAAAACAGGTCTAGTAACTGAGGTTTCCCTTGACAATAAGTCCTTATCAGGGGTGATATCTCCTTCAATTTCAGGGTTAAAAAGCCTCACTTCTTTATGGCTTCCATCAAATTTACTCACTGGAGGCCTTCCTGATGGGCTGGTCAACTGCACTAGTCTCAATGTCTTGAATGTCTCTGGCAACTTCTTGAATGGAACTATACCTGATTTGTCCAATTTGGTTGGCTTAGAGGTTCTTGATTTGTCTATAAATTACTTCTTTGGTGAATTCCCATCTTGGTTTGGAAATTTGAGCGGTTTGGTTTCTTTAGGCCTTGGAGACAATATGTTTACTCAAGGAGAAATCCCAAATGTTTTTGGGAAGCTAAAAAAGTTGACATGGCTTTACCTTGCTGGTTCAAATTTCATAGGAGGCATCCCACATTCACATTCCATATTTGAACTTGAGGCCTTGGGAACATTAGACTTGTGTAGGAATCAGATTTCAGGCGAATTTCCTAAGTCGATAAAGAAGCTTCGAAACCTATGGAAGATAGAGATATATAAGAACAATCTGACTGGAAAAATACCTTCTGAGCTTGCAGAGCTTAGCCAGCTGCAAGAATTAGATGTTTCTTCCAATCAAATGGATGGTAAGTTGCCTAATGCACTTGGAAACCTCAAGAACTTGACAGTTTTCCATCTTTTCAAGAATAACTTCTCTGGAGAACTCCCTGCTGGCTTTGCTGATATGCAGTATTTGAGTGATTTCGCGATATATGAGAATAGCTTCTCAGGGCCTTTTCCAGACAATTTTGGCAGGTTTTCGCCTCTTAACATTGTGGACATATCTGAGAACAGTTTTAGTGGGACATTCCCAAAATACTTGTGCAAAAAACAGAACTTGTTGTTTTTGCTTGCTCTAGGAAACAGTTTCTTTGGTGAACTACCAGACAGTTATGCTGATTGTAACACACTACAGCGGTTAAGGATCAATCGAAATAATCTCTCTGGAAAAATCCCAGATGGGATATGGGGACTTCCTCGCATAAAGGTGATAGATTTCAGTGATAATAACTTCATTGGAGAAATACATTCAAGAATTGGACTTGCAACAAGTTTAAGTCAATTAGTGTTAACAAATAACAAGTTCTCAGGTGAGCTGCCTCAAGAACTTGGTAAACTGATTGTACTTGAACGCCTTTATTTGAATAACAACAATTTCTCTGGTCCAGTTCCATCTGAGCTGAGTGCCCTTAAGCAGATATCATTTCTTGACTTGGAAAACAACTCATTTTCAGGGGAAATACCCTCAGAACTGAGTCAATGTCCATGGCTTGTGGACTTGAATTTGGGTTCAAATCTTCTGAATGGTTCAATCCCTGATACATTTTCCTATATGCTCTCCTTGAACTCTTTGAATCTGTCAAGCAACAGGCTTACTGGTGCTATTCCTAGTAATTTAGGAAGATTGCAGTTTTCGTACATTGATGTGTCCAATAACCAGCTTTCAGGAGTCATTCCATTTGATCTTTTGATGATGGGAGGGGACAATGCTTTTGTTGAAAATCAGGGTCTTTGCATTGATGAAAGCATCCGAAATTCGATTAACTCAACACTGAAGGTTTGTAACAGGAAAGCCATTCACCCGAAGACAATGAGAAACAGAATAGTCATTTTCTGTTTTATGTTACCAGGCCCTGTAGTTGTTTTTGCTGGACTTCTATGTGCATGTTATTGGAGACAGAAGAAGGATACATTCAACATGGAAAAGCAAATGGCAGAAAGAAGGAGAATGGATCCAACTTGGAAAGTTGAGAGTTTCCATCTGATTGAGTTCAATGCAGATGAAATATGCAACTTGGATGAAGATAATTTGATTGGAAGTGGTGGAACAGGAAAAGTTTATCGACTCGATTTAAAGAAAGGATGTGGTCCTGTGGCTGTGAAGCAACTGTGGAAGGGAATTGAGATGAAGGTTTTGGAGACAGAAATGGAAATTCTAAGAAAAATTAGGCACAGAAATATAGTAAAGCTGTATGCCTCTATGATTAGAGGATGTTCAACTTTTTTGGTGTTTGAGTACATGGAAAATGGTAACCTTTTCCAAGCACTTCATACCAATGTAAAGGTTGGGAAGCCAGAATTGGATTGGTTCAAGAGGTACAAAATCGCGCTAGGAGCCGCGCAAGGGTTATCATATCTACATAATGATTGTACCCCTAAAATCATTCACAGGGACATCAAATCAACAAACATTCTTCTTGATGAGGACTATGAAGCCAAAATTGCTGACTTTGGTGTAGCAAAAGCTGTCCAAGTTCCTCAAGGGAATGAACTCAGCTGTTTCACAGGCACTCATGGATATCTTGCTCCTGGTAAACACTCTAACTTCCATGACTTAAACGTCATGCTTTGACATTTTCCCTAGTTTTCTACAGTCTGCTAAGACACATTGGAAATCATAGTCCATAGTATACTGATGTTACATTTGTGTGTATACAGAATTGGCTTATTCCCTCAAAGCAACAGAAAAGACAGACATTTACAGCTTTGGGGTGGTGCTTCTAGAGCTTGTGACTGGCAGAAAAGCCATAGATGATGCATATGGAGAAGGGAAAGACTTGGTTTACTGGGCATCAACTCATCTCAACAACCGCGAAAACGTTCTCAAAGTTCTGGATCCTAATGCATTGACTAAACAAGTTCAAGATCACATGATAAAAGTCTTGAGAATTGCTACACTTTGCACTAGTAAACTTCCAAGCCTTAGGCCAAATATGAAAGTGGTTGTCAAAATGTTGGTTGATGCTCAACCTTCCTCTTTCATGTCCCTTGAAAATTGTGACAAATTTGCAAAAGCTTCTGTGTAGATCTTTTGTTTAGGCACACTTTCAAAGATTCAAGTTTAAAATCTTGGTAGCTATACATATGTTAGCATGATCAAGTACATAACATTTTTAAATGTTTATGTATACTACTTGTTCCCTTGTTGTACAAGCGGGGTAATTGCTCTGCTTTAGATTGCAGTTGAATATATGTTTAGTAATCTGTTCCTCCAGTGTTACTAGTTCATCTTTACAACAACAACAACATTACCTATTGTCTTAGAGTTTACCATTTATGGCAGGATATCAGAGATCGATGTACGCAACCATACCCATGTATTAGAAACAGATAAAAGTTGTTTACCGATGACCTGAAAATTGCCTTAGCATTATATACAAGAGATATAACGGGTTGTTTGGTATAGTGAGAGTTTGCATTACATATGAGGTTGGGACTGCCAAAGCAAGAATCGCCATAATAATCCTGGAGGAAAAAAGTATTACTATTTACCATCTCCATCCTAAAATTTTCTAGTGCCTTGATCCTCGTTTTAAAAAGTTTAAATTATGAGAAGATCATACTCAAGATCTTGATAATCTAAATTGATGATAAGATCAAAGATAAAAAAAAAAGAATTTTTCTTGAAATTCAAGAGTGAAAGTGCCTTTGATCTTTAATGCCACTAAGGTACAAGAGTATATCAGAGAGGCATATGGTTTTTGAAGAAATTCTAGAGGAGGAATGACCATGAATATAAACTGTGAACAATAAACTTAAGAAGACGAAGGTAGGCGAATGGTGAAGGTTAACACAAGGTATGAAGAAGAATCAACTTTTTATTATTGAATTCTTGCTTGAAAGTAAAACTACAACTATACTACTATATATATATACAAGTATGGAAAGATGGAAGGAGAGCTTCCATTTCATAACGGCTACTTTGTACCCCCAACGGCTCTATGTACGGCTCCATATATTTTGTTCCTCTTTTATTATATGTACAACACACGTACTTTTCTACACTCCCCCTCAAACTTAGTGCATAGATAGATACAACTAAGTTTGAAATATGTACACTAAAATTCCTTCCATAACTGCAACATCTTTAATCTTCAATGTTCCACTTCTATTGTCTTCATATGTATGTTTTCTTGTTCAAATAAATAGCAACCCTAGTCTAACTTGAGCATCTGCATCATTTCTGGATTTGAAGCACTTACGAAGAAAGATAACTTTGATCCTGCAAAACAAATGTTAGTGTATAACTCTTGATATTACTTCTTGAAAACCTGCAAAAAAAATGTAGATAACTTTGATCCTGCAAAACAAACGTTAGTGTAAAACTCCTGATATTACTTCTTGAATACCTGCAAGAAAATTACATTTTTCATCCTGCATAGTAACTGTTAGTAAATAATTCTTGAATCGCATAAAGAATAATGACACATACCATAGAAAAGATAACAGGTGAAGTTTTAGATTACCATTGTATTAGGATCACCTCTTACTTATAAGTTATAAGAGAAAACAAAGTAGGTTAGAAATTGAGTATGGAACTTAGATGTAAAAGATATATCAAAAATACATACCAGGAGGAACTACATATGAGTTTGATATCGTATAACAACCAGTAATAAGAGATATAACACAACGGAGGATAATGCAAATAAAACTGAATATGCCATCGCAAGATAAAGTTGTAAAAAATTTGAGAACACTTAACAAGTTACATAGATTAAGCATGGAACAATAGACATTAGTATTAACATAATATTTAACCTGTCAAAGATTATTTAATAATAACCGTTGATAAATACTCATGACATATGTAGTTAAGAATAATACTAGGTTATCCAAGTAACTAAAAAATAATAATTTTGGAACATATTTTATTCAAACATATACTTTGCACAATCATATTATTTTATCATCAAAATATAAAGATTAAAAATTTTACTGACAATAAAACCTTGGTATTTAGGACACAACATCTTACAAGTGATACAAGGATCATGCATGACAACAGGAATAATTAAAAAGATTTCAGCTATGCAGCTAAAGCTCTTCTAGCCTGATGTATAATGACTCAAAGGAATAATAGTGGCAACAATGGCCACCATATTAAACTGAATGCCAAGACAAATGCTTTATATCAACATGTAAGATACTTCTAATAGTTTTAGCATTTATTTCACTTTATAATTCAAGTATTCATTCTCAAGCCATGTCTAACACTTGAGTAAATAACTTGCCAACATTATGCAATTCTATTAAAGAACTTGACTCAATTTAAAAGATGATCCCAATATATAATCCGCGTACCCATAACTTGGTATCATGTGCTCATATTAGATAACTATAACTCCAATATTTCTAAAAACAAAGCGTGACGACTATTTTAACAGTGATGATTCTCTCCTATTCCACTTACCACCACCTTACTGTTTGCTAACAACGAAGAATCTGAGACTGTTTCAAGGAGCAGCAAGCTCCACTCACAACGATGACGAGGCAAAACCGTTTTCAGATAGCAGAAAAGACTTGGGGATATTTCTGAATAGAGCAAATAGCACAACATGATATCACTTGAATTTTTAACAGTATGTATTTTTGAATCATTAGACCTGAGGATAACAAATGATTATGGAAGATACATTTATATATAATATTCGTTCAATAGGTTCCATGATATCACTTGGAAATAGAACACTTGCCCACAACATTGTGTTGATCATAACACATGCTCCCCCTCAAGTGATAGCATGAGACCTAATTACAATTAACTCATGCGACTAACAGAGTGCATGTCAATACTTTAAAAAAACTTGTGTGCATGACAACTGTGGAAGGAAACAAATCCAACAATTTACTGTCTTGACCACGGAAGGAATTAGACCCAAAGTATATAAATCACTGACTTGAGTGATAGATTACGTTAAAAATCATATCTTTCCTAGGTGACAAATAGTGACTGTTGTTCCAGAACTTAGATGGTCATTATTTTTAATAGCATGAGGCTCATAAGTCCTTTAGACCTGAAGACACAAGAAACAACATTTCACAATTAATGGTCATGGAAATCAGTTAAAGATATTCAGCAGGAGAAGGAAAGAACATATAACATTTTGTCAATGAGCATGCCATTTAAATTGCCGGATCACCTAAATGTAAAGATGTAAGAGGAATCTTCCATCTCAAACGATTCGGTCATGTTTTCTACAGATTACAAACATATTAAACGTCTGTCATGATTCTGCATATTATAATACAGAAGCAAGCTAATAAGCGATCATCATGATGTCAAGATAATATTGTTCTACTGAAAAGCCATCCATAGACAAAGGAAAAGTAAATTTCAGAAGAAAACAACCTGTTACCTGTTTCCCGATGTTATTCCCATGTACTCTATTTCACAAATAGATAAAAAGATTTGGTCGTAATGATATTTGCTTGAACAACTGTTTTGGCAGCATATGAATTACTTCGGCAATACCATTTCTCCAAAGATCACTGCAGAAGTTTCTTAAGGAGTTATTACGCTGGGAGGAAGAATGAGACTTTTAATGTCTCTGTACAGCAACTTCACTTAGAATGTTGAGACTAGACTGAAAGTCCATTTTTTCAACGGTCATCTTGACCTTTTTTGTACAGGCCTTTGAAGATTGCTCAATAGCTTTGAAGATAGCATATCGAATATATCCGAAAGATTTCAGCTCATGGCCGAGGCTCTTCATAGCCTATTAAAAAGATTCCGGCTTTATATGCCAAGGCTTTTTGGCTTCAATAGCCAAGGCTCTTCATAGCCAATAGAGAAGATTTCTAGACACAATGGTCTGAAGAATGATTCTGAGCAATTGTTTTTCTGGCCTTTTATGTGATTTAGAGGCTCTGCCTTTGAAGAATAGTCTTGAAGTTGCTCCCTTAGGAGTTCTAAAGAATTGGCTCCGCCGGATGGAATTTGTGCAAAAAGATATATTATGACTCAATCACGGGAAGCTTCAATGTTGCCTTATTGAACCATTTTACAATCATGTTGTAGGCAGAAATCACACAGCGCCACCCTCTGCAATTAACAACCTCCTAATCGAGGCCTAACTACAGAACAAGAAGAGCGATTGAGTGGTTACTTCTGGAAGACAGAGAGCTTGAAAGGGTTGCCAGGAAGAAGGCATCGATTGTCATCTCATAGGTTCTGTAATCTTCACTTCAACACCATATTAGTAGCAATTGATAAGATCACAGGGAAAATAACATGCAACACACGAAACCTTTTTTCCAAACAGAAGAGAATTTAGATCAGTTGATTCTTAAAAAAATAGGGGTGTTTTTTTCCTTTACCTTATAAATCAGCAATCCAGACACCAACATACCTGAAAACCGTGTAAACTTTGAAAACCTTCCTGTTTACAACGTTGAAGATCTCGGTCAAATTCTTTCGCAACCTCTGTAGGTACTGCTCGTTGGTCTTCAAGATCGGTTTTGTTTTCGACCAAAATGATGACGATGTTCTTATCAGCATGCACACGGAGCTCCTCTAGCCACCGGGGTGTGTGATCAAATGTCTGCCTTTTGGTTATGTCATAAACCAACATAGCACCTAAGTAATTATCTGGAATGGGAAATGAAAGGAGATTTTGCAGAGGAGTTAGTAATGACAGGAGGGTTTTGGAATAGAGGTGGAGTTCAGAGGGTTGTTGATGATCGGAGAGACGATGGAAAAATGGAGAAGAGTCTGGAAGTGTGAAAAATATAAATAGCAAAGAGAGGAGATGAAGACTAAGTTTTGAAAGATGAAGAGAATTCTGGAGGAAGAGTCAACAAGAGAAATAATGAATTTTTTTTTAAAAGATCTTGAAAGGAAGTGGTTTGACGTGTTGCTGTAGCCAAACAGGTGTGATAAATGCAAGAGGACAAATGTAATAAATGTTACGTGTAAAATTTAGTTTAAGAAATTTTGTGTTTTGTTGAAAAACAATTTGTGCTAAAGAATTCAACAGTGGGAACCAGCTGGTACCCACCGAGACCAAGGTAGGAAAAATTGTCAATTTTATGCAGGGACACGTGTCACAGAATGTCTGGACATTGGTGTACACTAGTAAACACTTTGTCATTCTCTACACCTTTAACTAAAAAACATACCAGAACACATTTCTTCTTCTCCAATAGCCTTCAATTGACTTCTTCAGCTTCTTTCTTCCCCTGTTCTAGTCCCTCTACTTTATATACCTCTTACTTGGGTTTATAGCAATACTCCGAGTGCTGACAGTCTTTTTCTTCCAAGGATAAAGAATACGACAGATTATGATGCGTTTGCGTGGATTGAAGAAGGTCTGTTTTTTTTTTGAGCCCTTGTAGAGAAGAATCGTAATCTCTGTTTGATTCTTGATCACAGTTGAACGGGATTTGAAGGCTCTGATACCATGAAGAAATTCTAGAGGAGGAATGACCATGAATATAAACTGTGAACAATAAACTTAAGAAGACGAAGGTAGGCGAATGGTGAAGGTTAACACAAGCTATGAAGAAGAATCAACTTTTTATTATTGAATTCTTGCTTGAAAGTAAAACTACAATTATACTACTATATATATATACAAGTATGGAAAGATGGAAGGAGAGCTTCCATTTCATAACGGCTACTTTGTACCCCCAACGGCTCTATGTACGGCTCCATATATTTTGTTCCTCTTTTATTATATGTACAACACACGTACTTTTCTACAGTTTTCTACCCAGATTACAAGGCTTGCCTCTATCTAGGTACATTTCTACCATCTCTTATTACAATTTCCTTCACCACATCAGGCGGATCATCAAGCATCTTCGGTGAAATTTTCACCAAGTGTCCTAAACTTGCCAAAGCATCTCCAAGCTTGTTCCTTTTCTCTAGGATAAAAAGTTGCCTAAACCATCATCCAACTGCCAAGCTTCAACTCTCTACAATCCTTAACCAAGGAATGCTCCTCAAACAGGATATCATTACAACCATAAATAGCGTTGATGGCTGATTCCGAGTTTGAATCTGTAGAAATTAATACTGCAGTATGAAGAGTGTGCTGTAGAATAAATTGAATTCACTTGAAGAGATGGAAATGCAGAACATAAATTCTGCTTATGTTCATATTACTTGGAAGTAGTATTTATACAACTGTACAAAGAGAAAGAAGAAAGAATTGTTCCAATGGTAACTTTCCTATTACATGAGATAGCCAACGGCTATAACAGCATACCAACACATATATTTACAAGTATAATTATATACCGGTATTTTCAACACCCTCCCTCAAGCTTGACATATATGTTTGTGCATCCAAGCTTGGATAATAATTTATGAAATAGTCCAGGAGAGACAGCCTTTGTAAGAATATCTGCAACTTGCTCGGATGTATTGATGTGCCTTATAGTCAGTGTTTGATCCTCTATCTTCTCTCTAATGAAATGCCTATCAATTTTAACATGCTTCGTCTTGTCATGATGAACAAGATTTTCTGCCATATGAATAGCAGAGACATTATCACAGTAAGCATAAATTTTTATATCAGAGATTAATTGATGCAAATCCTTTAGAACTCTTTTAATCCATATCCCTTCACAAAGACCTAGTGCTAATGCTCTTAGTTCAGCTTCAGCACTGCTACATGCAACAACAGTCTGTTTTTTACTCCTCCATGTAACTAGATTACCCCAAAGAAAAGTGTTGTAACCTGACGTAGATCTCATATCACTTTTAGACCCACCCCAGTCGGCATCAGTATAGACATGTATTTCTCTACATGTATGCTTGCCAAAAAAATAATCCCTGTCCAGGAGCCCCTTTTAAATATCGTAGTATACGCATGACAGCTTGTAAATGTAGAATAGTTGGTGCATGCATGAATCGACTTACATAGCTTACAGAATAACAAATATCTGGTCTTGTATGAGACAAGTAAATCAACTTACCTACTAGTTTCTGATAAGCATGTATATCCGAAAGTAATTCATGGTCCTGAGAATTCTTACCCGTGCTTGTTGGTTCCATTGGTGTAGAGACTGGTTTACACTCAGTCATACATGTTTCTTGCAGGAGATCAAGAACGTACTTACGTTGGGAGATCATCATGCATGTCTGACTTCTCCCCACTTTCATACCTAGGAAATACCTCAAGGAGCCAAGATCTTTAATTTCAAACTTGTTAGCAAGATATCTTTTAGCTTTATCAATTTATGTATTACAGTTACCAGTTAGAATTATATCGTCTGTTGGAGAAGTGGAAATTGGAAAAGTTTGGATGGCAAGTGGGTTTTGTCAAGGACCATATTTCGGGCTTAATTACGATTAGTATTCGTTAATCAAAAACGGAAACTAAAAATTTCTAAATTATCTACGTAACGAGTAGATGATTTTAGGCTTTTGAATCACTCGATTCCGATACCGGGTGAATGAGAAATTAATGCTCAAAATTGGAGTAAAATTAGGTGGAAATTGGAAAATTGGTGATGTGGCCTCTTGAGGAGTGAACACATCACCAATTTGCTTGTATACCACATTGGCCACTTGAGATGGAAAGGCCACCATATATAGTTTTAGTTGGAGCTTTCTAAAATGTGCCCTTGGGCATGAGAAGTTTTTGACGGAGTCAGGACACAGCTCAGGCAAGGTTCACCACATGCGCGCACGCGCGCCGCGGCCGGCTCGGCTCGGGCTCGTGGCTCGTGGCTCTGGCCTGTTCTTATCTTTTTGGAGAATTTTTCATTAAAAATTTTCCAGAAAAAATAATTACTTGATCCTACGGTCTACGATTCATCTGCGGTGATCCAACGCTCCAGATCAAATCTGATCATGCGGTTCAGCGCGGTTGTTGATCCTACGTCTCAAATTTGATTTTATCTTCGGTTTACTGATCCAATGGCCTACGTATATTCAGACAAGGGTTACGATCTAACGGTGGAGATCTTAACTGTTCTAATCCAATGGTCCAGATTCGTTCTGACCATAAACTGTCTTCAACTTCCTTCAACCACCCTCCATCTATAAATTCGTTGCCATGCATGCATTCTGAAGGACTGATTTTTCAGTACTGCAATCCTCTCCTTCTTCTAAAGCATTCTGCATTCCATTACGATACAGTCCACTCGAGAAAACAAAACACCTTTAACAGGTTCGTCGATGTTTCTACGCTGCAGTGCCGCTCGTATGAACTGAAACCGTTGTATCCTGGAAGACGTTGCTATGTCCGGTTGGGCACAGAATACCGGGGTATTTCGTCTTAAGGACAGAGTCGTTGACTCGCCTCGGTTTGCGTACTGTCATTTTGTTTGTCGTACACGTTCTGTTCAAAATGCATGATGTGAATATACTCGTCATATTGGTTTACAGATATGCATAATTACTTACAAAGTACATGTCGTGCATATGCTTAAATTCTAATTGCTTATTCATGCACGAAAGAATACTGATTCTGGAACTATGCCTGTTTCGTTTTCTTCCTACTGCCTCGTTACAATATTCTCAATTCTATTGCAATTCTGTAAATTATGCATGTACACTTTGATTTCAACAAGATGTGAAATCATCCATAAATATTGTTAATGCTTTGTTAGATATAAAACAAAGGTTACCTTTGTTGCCTATTTGCATGTTTACTGTATCAGTATTTATTAATATATGTTGTTTTCCATCTACAGAATTTAATGAATTTATTTTATAGTATAGAATATTGTAATTCATAACATCGTCTACATATACTATGAGAATAACACTAGTAGCACCTGAAATATAGACAAACAACGTATGATCACTGCTGGCCTGTCTGAACCCATATGACCTTACTACTGTGGTGAATTTGCTAAACCAGACCCTAGGTGATTGCTTCAAGCCATAAATGGACCTCTTTAACTTACAGATTTTGCCTTTGTTTTCTACTGTTTCATAACCAGGGGGAATGTCCGTATACGCTAATTCTTTTAATTCTCCATTTAAAAAGGCATTTTTGATATCCAGTTGTATTAGTTTCCAGTCAAGGTTTATTGCAATTGAAAAAATGATTCTGATGGTATTTAATTTGGCTACTGGAGCAAATGTTTCCAAATAATCAATGCCATAAGATTGTGTGTACCCTTTTGCTACTAGTCTAGCTTTGTACCTATTTAGTGTACCACCAGAGTTATATTTTAATGAGAAGACCCATTTGCAGCCTACGGGTGTGATGTTATATGGCTTATTCACTAATTCCCATGTGTCATTTTTTTTTACTAAGGCTGACATTTCCTCATTCACAGCTTGTTTCCATCCTGGATGGTCTAATGCTTCATTAATGGAGTTAGGAATAATATGATTATCAAGATTTACATTAAAAGATTTAAATACAGAGCTGAGTCTATCATAAGATACAACCTTTTCCAGTGAATGAACAGAAGTAGTGAGTCCTTTGTGGCTGAGAAATTTGTGATACCTGACACACTCCTGGGAGCCTTTCCTCTTAGCAATAGGCATAGAATCTGAAGCATAAGGCAGAATGTCCAAGTGTGTCCTGGATTCCTGCACAACAGACTCAACGTCCACAGGATTAGAAGGATTACCATTATGTATTAGCTGCCATTTTTTTCTGTAATAGACTTGAGTGATGGGAGGTCTGGCTTGTTCTGAAACTTCTGCAGATGATCCTGGCCCAAGCGTATTGCCTTCATCAGGTCCATTATTACCTGTATGCAGCTCTGGAATAGTAACATAATCACCTCCCATATAGGCCTGTCAAAACTTACCAGATATCCGACATCCGAATTCGAATTCGGCTGTCCGAATCGAATATGGTAAGAGCTGTACATTCGTTTCACCGTATTCGAATTCGTATCCGAATAGTATTAGAAAAACAAATACGAATATGGTATAGTCATTACCGTATCCGAATATCCGTATCCGAATAGATATTTTTAAAATTAAATAAAAATATATAATAAAATATATAATAATATATAAAAAAATATGTAAAAATATTTATTTTTAAAATTTTAAAAACATATATATGAAAATATGTATACGGCCGCTATACCACTGTTGTAAATTTGCTGATTTCGAATTCGGATATCCGGATTCGGATATTCGAACAAATTTGAAATAGATATAATACGGATTCGGATATCCGGCACCGAATTCGAATCCGAACAAATTCGAATTCGGATGACTTCCTAAATATCCGTCCGGATTCGGATACGAATTCGGATATAGTTAGACAAAAACGAATTCGAATACGGATACTGTGTTACCGTATTCGTTTTATCCGTTTGACATCCCTACTCCCATAGGAGATACATCAATAATACTCCAATATTGATCTTGACCAGGGCTGAGGCTACTTTGAGTTGAACCAGAGAAATAGGGTGTAGACTCATCAAATGTAACATCCAATGTGGTATACATTTTTCTAGTGTTTGGACAAAAACACTTATATCCCTTTTGTGAGCCAGAATAACCAAGAAATATACACTTAATAGATTTACTATCCAGTTTGCCCCTATGTTGAGACTGAAGATATACATAAGCAACACACCCAAAAATTTTAAATGGAAGTTCAGATAGCAACAAGCAATGAGGGAATGCATTCAGTAATTTCTCTTTTGGGCTTACAAAGTTCAATACCCTTGATGACATTCGGTTTATAAGGTAAGTAGCTGTAAGAACAGCTTCTCCCCATAAGTATTTTGGGACATCCATAGTAAACATCAGTGACCTGGCAACAGAGAGAATATATATGTGTTTTCTCTCAGCAATTCCATTTTGCTGAGAAGTATACACATTTGACGTTTGATGGTGAATTCCTTTTTCTGCAAGCATAGCTTTCATAGCCTTATCCATATACTCACTCACATTGTTTGTCCTAAGATTCTTGATACAAGTATTAAACTGATTTTGAACAAGTGAAAGAAACATTTTAAAGACTTGTGACAACTCAGATTTATGTTTCATCAAATAAATCCAAGTCACCCTAGTATGATCATCAATAAATATGACAAAACATCTGCTCCCACTAACATTAAGGACCCTAGAGGATCCCCAAATATCAGAGTGAATTAAATTAAAAGGCTGACTTTCTTCATAAAGCTTTGGGGGTACAGTACCCTTGATTGTTTCCCATACAAACATGTCTCACATTTAAGAGAGTCAAAAGAGATCAGAAAAAAGGTTAGGCTTAATCTTCTTCAAATACAAGAAGCTAGGATGCCCTAACCTTCTATGCCATAACAAAATAAGGTCAATTCTAGAATTGTCTATTCTAGAGACATTGATTCTGTCAGTGGAAGAATACACTAGAATTGCCACTGAGACAGTTTGTTCTTCCAGTGACCAAAATATACAGCTCATCTTGATGATTAGCACTGCCAATCATCTCCCTGGAAGTATGCTCCATCACTGCTTTCTCCTGAAAGCATGAGGAAGTAGATGATAGAAAGTAGCATTGATTAGGAGAAAACAAAGTCAAGCATTTGTTATCTGTCATAAGTTTTCTAACTGAGATGAGATTACAGTCCAGACCAGGTACATATAGGACACATTTTAGACTGAGGTTGTGTGAGATCTGAACATTTCCACAGCCTAAAATATCAATGTTGTCCCCATTAGCTATTTTTACTTTTCTGGGATAGGAAAATAGAGTGAGGTTCTCTAAGATGGATTTGTTAAAGGTCATATGGTTGGTGGCACCAGAATCAACAATCAAGTAATGTGACTTACCTCCCATACATGTGCTGGCCATAGTTGCTCTGGCTTGATCACTGAAGGCAGAAGTCCTTTGACAGTCCAAGATCTTCAGCATAGCCTCAAGCTGTGCAGGAGTAAATGGAGCAGATCCAACACTTGAACCATTTGAAGCTAATCCTGCACTTTGACCATTTGAACCATAACCAGACTCAGCCACAACAGCTCTTGAATTCCACCAGGGGTCACTATCAGACCTCCAAGACCCTGTAGAATCAGACTTGTTGGAATAGTTAGATCTCTGATTATTTTGCCTAAAGAACCCTGGGGGAGGTTTTACGGTAGCTTCAGGTCTCCTATAACATTCTTCAACATTGTGATTATCCCGATGACAATATTTGCAATATTTCTTAGTATATCCACCAGATTTAGATCCTATTTTCCTAGTTAGCATGCATTTATCCTTCTTGTTCTCACTTTCTTGTGTGATTAGTGCAGAGGACTCAAATGAAATTACAGTGACTGATGAACCCATCGTAACTTTCAGATGGCTTTCTTCTTGCCTAACATCATAAAAAGGCAGCAGTCATAGTGGGTAAAGGTTTTGTACTTAAAATTCTTCCTCTAACTGTGTCTAAGTCCTTATGCAACCCGGACAGGAAGCCAAACAACCTTTTAGTTTCTTTGATTTTCCTATAGATAGCATCATCAGCTGAACATTCCCATTTGTAAAGTTCTAAGGAATCTATTTGTTGCCATATCTAAGACAAGTTACTAAAATATTTACTCACAGTTTGATCTCCCTGTTTGATATCCCTTAGTTGTATTTCCAGTTCATATAGTTCGGATATGTTATCCTTTTGAGAAAACATTTCTCTAGCAGCTTTCCATATGGCAGCAGCTGTGGGGTAAAGCATGAAAGTGTTACTCACCTCGGGTGTCATTGAGCCTAACAGCCATGACATGATCATGGAATTTTCGGCTTCCCAAATGGAGTATTTTGCATCTGATTCAGTAGGAATCGTCATTTTTTCAGACAAGTAATCTTTCTTACCTCTCCCCGTAACGAACAGCTCCACGGCCCTGCTCCATGGTAGATAATTGTTACCATGCAATTTCTGATTTGTAATTGTAACAGGTATTGAGTCTAAAATGTCCCCGGAAGAGGACCCGGAAGCTTTATCTTTTGATGGTGCAGAGGTCACTTCACTTTGGTCAGTCATGATGGTAAAGGTTACAGAGAAAAGTTTTGTTCTTTCAGACTAGATGGTGAGGTTTGTGATTTGAGAAGAAGAATAAGCAAAGATTTAAGAAGAAGAAGGAGATCTGCGGGGAAGAAGAGAAGGACAATAGTAGATTTTTCGGGAAGAACAATCTGAAGATGATGAAGAGGATGGACGGTGATGTATGAGATAAAATGAGAGAAGGCAATAAATGCTGTGCAGAGAGAAAGTAATAAATGATGTGCTGTCGTTCCTTTATTTTGACAACTTTGAAATTAACAATAGCAAAAATTAAAAATAAAAGAGGGGATCCCCAGGCTTAGCTGTCTGCACGATAGCTTAAAAGAAAATAGGAAACGGGAATCTCGAGGCGACCTAGTCTGTTGATGGATACATAGTGGAGGAAATTGCAAACATACCCCTCATGCAAACGGTTTTCTTTGGTACAATACTTTGTAGAATGTTAGGGAATTTTACACAAATACCCATGGGACTTCAGAAGTTTTACCAAAATACCGTTTTTTCTGAAAAGTTTTTCTCCTTCCTCGTTCCTCTGTAATTTTCTATTCCCAGTAAAGGGCTATCAACACAAGAAGAATTAGTAGTAGTTTTCTTCAGAGAAGAACAAATTGATTACTAAACTTTTGAACTGTTATTGAAAATTTGATCCTCTAGGAAGGAGATAAAAAAAACTTGAAGCTCCAAAATGGTGTTCTTCGGAACTGAATAATTGTAGTAGAATTGTTTTGCAAGAGCCAGGAGATTTATAGTCTAGATGACTCTGATACCATGTAGAAATTAATAATGCAGTATGAAGAGTGTGCTGTAGAATAAATTGAATTCACTTGAAGAGATGGAAATGCAGAACAGAAATTTTGCTTATGTTCATATTACTTGGAAGTAGTATTTATACAACTGTACAAAGAGAAAGAAGAAAGAATTGTTCCAACGGTAACTTTCCGATTACATGAGATAGCCAACGGCTATAACAGTATACTAACATATATTTACAAGTATAATCATATACAGGTATTTTCAACAGAATCCAATTGAACAGACCTGTAATTCAAATTTTTGGCTATGTAAACAGTTTCATGTATGACCTTACAATGACTAACGCATTTTTCCAAAAAAGATATGAACACTTAGATTACATTTAAAAGTAAGCCAAATAAGTCGCATGTAGACTATCTCATGGCTCATATCAGAGATAGAAAAGCTTGTAAGGACTGTATGGTCATGACATGAAAAATTTTAACAATGCAACACCGTCGTGTAGTATTGGATAACCGTAAATATTGAGAAAACAAAGACTTATAGAACCTAATATAAAAAGATAGAACTTGAAGAAAGCTAAGCAAGCAGAGTTTAGAAAAGTAGTATGAGTAAAAAGTCTTAAGAAATTCAAATGGTGATGCAAATGAAGTGCGAGAGGATATGACATAAAGATAAAGAAAATAGCGAGAAATTCACTTGGCAATTCAAAAGGCCGAGCACCTGCAAATAAGAAATGTTTATGGTGGAAAGGAGACATGCAAGATAATGTAAAAGCTCAGAAAACTAGTTATAAAACACTTCAACACTGCAGGAATCAAGAGAATTGAGAAAAATATATGCTGGGTAAAAAAGAATCTAGCAGGTCGTAAGTAAAACCAAATCAAACGCATTTGAAGATTTTTATAAACGGTTGGACACAAAAGAAGATGAAAGATATGTGTATAAAATTGCTAGAACAAGAGAAAGGAAGACAAGATATTTGATTCAAGTTAAATGCATTAAAGACGAAGATAACAATATCTTAGCAGAGAAAATGGCAATACAAGATAAATAGAAAAGATATATTGATAAATTTTTAATGAATCAGTGGGAGATGACTCATATTGGACGTGTTACGTACTCTGAAGATGATAGAAACTTAATATATAGTATGTGAATCTAATTGCCACAGGTAGAAGATGCTTTCAAAAGGATGAAAAAAATGGTAAAACGATTGGACTTGATTGTATTCCAATTGAGGCTTAAAAATGCTTAGAGAAAGAAAGTATTATGTGGCTCACAAATTTTTTCAACAATATTGTGAAAACGGGTAAAATGTCTAATTAGTGGAGAAAAATAACTTTAGTATCTCTGTATAAAAATAAAGGAGATATATAAGATTGTGCAAATCATAGATGAATTAAGTTAACGAGTCACAATGAAACTCTGGAAGCGAGTGATTGAGAAAAGACTTTACAAAGAGACTAGTATATCCAAAAATTAATTTTGATTTATGCCAAGAAGTTCAATGATGGATGCTATTCATTGAACTAATGGTTGAGTCAATGCTAACTAGAATACTCAGGGGAGACACCAGAGGAAAATAGTTTCAAATTGAGTCAAAAGAAGAGAAAGTATATAAAAATTTAATCTTAGTAACAAAAGAATGATCTAGCAAACTTGTGTGAAACTGGGAAACAAAGAGATTCATCTGAGTAAGAATTTTAAGTATTTAGGATCTATACACATAAAGATGAGGGAATAAACAATGATATGAAGCATAGGTGTACAAGCTAGGTAGTTAAAGTGGAGAAGTGTGTAAGTCTTCTTTGTGATTGAAAAGTACATTTAAAGCTTAAAGGGATGTCTTACAGAACGGCGTTAACATCCCCACTGCTGCACGTGTATGAATGTTGGGCAATCAACTATGAGCATGAAAAAGGAATGAGAATGACGGGAATTAAAATGTCAAGATGGATGTGTGAACATACGAAGAAAGATAAAATAAGAAATGAACATATAAGAAGAAAAGTTGAGTTGACTCTTATAGATTAGAAGATGAGAGAGGAAAGGTTAAAATGATTTGGACATATACAAAGACAGTCATGTATCTATTAGGCGGTGCAATACAACGAATTAGGTGCGTATTAGACGTGGAAGGTGGAGAACAAAAAGAGACATGAGATATAAAATTAGTTTTACGATAAATGGAGTATTTGATTCAATTTGTCGTCGTACCTTCAACAGAGAATATCCTTGTGAAACCAAAGGTCTCCTTTAGTTTTGTTCTTTAGGCTGCCGGAAGTAGAGTAGATAAGCCCACCCATCTGCTATACACTGAAAATCCTCTCCCCCCTCCCCCCTCTTTTTGTGACCCAATCACTCAAATACCGTCAAGGCATCATCCAAAACTCACATTATCTCTGATAATCAACCCATCACTTTACGAGATAGTAGGAGATCCAGCATCCGTTTATATCACAAACAGGAGGGTTTTGAAGGAACTAAAGGTCCGAGCAGGAATCGGTAAAAATCCACTTCTCCAAGTACTCTTTTTTACCAATCTATTCGCAAATCTATCTTTTAACATCTCCAGAATTAATGTGGAAAAGTCAAATTGATATAACCGTAGAACCCCTGAAATACCACTGATTGCATGCTAAATGAACTTGAATGCTTCTGTGTTTTTGTGTTATGTTCATATCGGCGACAGGATAAAGATCCGCTTACCAAAGTCATGATCTTTTCATCGTTATTAGGGATATTAATGAATTTCAGTTAAAATTACACTGTTCAGTAGTTTGGGTCTCCATAAATTGAGTTGTTTTTGTCATCCATTCCCTATGATTGGTCCATGAATGCTTGTGTCCCTTTATAATCTGGTCATCTGTACTTTGAATGTCGCTTTGGTATTCATACTCTCACCATATTGATGGGGAATTGACATCTATAAAATCAGGTCGGATTCTGGGTATGGTGATTATCTTCATGAAGATACGTATGATTAGGGATATTTCCTAAACCTGAATTGATGCACATGATAAACCTTAGATTATTTGCACGCATTTGAAATATAGGAATGGACTTGAATGCAATTCATTAAAAAATTGTCAGGCATATAAGAGAGTCAAAGTAGGACCAGGATAAAACCATTAGACACTGACATTTTCTTGAATTAGACAAAACTGATTCTTAGGGCACCACTGCAGAAATATGAACTAAGATTGGATAATATGCACCATGAAATATCCTTCGATTGCTTGCTATTGCTAACCCCAGGCAAACTATTTTGTAACATTGCATAATTTGGCTTATCTGAAATTTTAACTTACAAACAAATGTCCTTCAATTGATTACCCAACTGCCCCTAATAATCCTCGAATAGAGGAAACGTTACTTCCTTTTGCTCTTTGTTTTTTGCAATGGTTAAGGAGTAATACACAGTCAATTGAGGACATAGGTGTTCTGCTCCTAGATATTATTTCTGAAATCTAACTTGAAAAGTAAGTGGAACTAGTTTATGGACTCTGTTTAGAATTTCTAGAATTTAGTTGAAGAAAAGAAGCAAAGGCAACAGAATTGCATTCTATTATAATATTTGTATAAATTGCATTCTATGCTATGCATATATCCGTCGAAGTTTGAAAAGATTTCTTTTTGTTGCTTGTTTTTCAGTAATTTTGCCATGATCAGAATCTGTGACTGAAACCTTTTCATTTTTTATATTTGTTACTAGTAATATAGTCTCTGGTGACAAGATGGTTGCACAAGGTTTCACGGTGGATCTAGATAGACCTCTCGTCTTCCAGGTGAAAATTATGGGTCTTGCGATTTGCTGATTTCGTTTTTACTACTCTTCATCTATTGTTGTTAAGTCCTAGGAGCTGTTGTTGTAGCTGAGCAAAGTGCTTCTAGCTTTGGGACAATGACGCCTTTCCCTGCTTTAGGATATTGGCAGTTATCTTTGGTGTAGGAAACTGATTAAGAGTAATTAATATGAGTCTGACTTGTGTATCTGCACTTTGAATCACTAACTAATTGAGGGAGCTCGTGGTTTCTATCACATCATCTATTCCAATTTGTAACTCATTCAATGAGATCATGCCACCTACGTTAGTTTGGTAAAGCTCCAGTGAACATGGCATAATCTTATTAGGCAGGTTAGAGGAAAGTTAGGAAATAGGACCGGGCTGTGGCACATACGTCTACAAGATCCTTTGGAACTCAGTTTTTGGTCTGCTCAGCCTGCATATAAAATTCTCTATTGGTGTAAGAGTTATCCTTAAAGCTTTATCTTAAGGTTGGGCATCTTGGGGAAGCATACCAGGAATGGGTTCACCAGCCAATAGTCTGCAAGGAAGGACCTCGTTTCTTCAAAAGCGACTTTTGGGAGGTAAGAAAGAATCCCATAGTCTAGCTTCAATTTTTTATTTGTCACACTTGTGAAAGCTGATGCCTGCGTTTTTTTTACACCGATGACAGTTTTTGACTCGCACACAATGGTGGGTTATTCCTCTTGTTTGGCTTCCGGTCGTGTGCTGGTTCATCTCAAAGTCTGTTATCATGGGTCATGGGCTTGTTGAAGTAGCTTTGACGGCAGTGTCTGGCATTTGTGTTTGGACATTGTTGGAATACACTCTACATCGTTTCCTTTTCCACATCAAGACAAGAAGTTATTGGTTCGTCTATACAATGTGTTTAATGTTTTTCTTGCAGTGCCTGAGATTTCTCTATAGTCAAGCTTCTCTGTTTCCTACAATGTGATGGAATCTTTGCAGGGGAAATACCATTCACTATCTTCTTCATGGTTGCCACCACAAGCACCCGATGGATGGTTTACGACTTGTATTTCCTCCTGCTGCAACTGCTGTACTGTGCTTTCCAGTACGACTCTCTTGTGATAAGAAATTCATATCTTTACAGAATAAACCTTACATTTTTGTGGAACGCCTACTATCATGTTTACTAGTATTCTGTTCAGGAAACTCAGAGCTCGTAACAAATTATTAACTTTGCATATGCATCATCATGGTAATTTTTCATAGGGGCTTCGTCTAGTTTAACTGTAGGACTTGAAAAGTTGTACTTGTCTTCCATTCTCCAAGAAATTCGGTTAAAAAATAAGAAAACAAGAAAACAAATCAAGACACAAAAGCACATGGTTGGTTATAATTTGCTTGAGAATTTTGTTCTTCTCTGACATTTGCAAGAGTTCTATTAATGCACCTGTGTGAAGTATAGAAAACTAGAGTTTAGCAGGTATGTGAATTTCATTTGTCGACCATCTATGCAATTCTTTTTGCGGTACTTTCTGTTGACCTGACTTGCCGACCTGATTACTCACTTATGCCTTAGGCAATGAAAGCTGGATGTCTATTTCCAAGGAAAAGCCTTTACTACTGTATTTCAGTCTCTCTATAGCAATTGCAAGTGGCTTTAAATCACCATTAGGACCTGCAATCATTGATTGTGGTTCTTATATATTATGCCAGTTGATAATCGGAAGGACGTTTGTACTAGTATTTTTTTTTCTTTTTTACTTTTATGACCTGCTTGACTAAAAGTTTTTCTATTACCAAGGAATGTTATATGGAGAATCAGTTCTTCTCCACATGGAAATTTCATTTGTCCATAAGGCGGATTCGTTGAACATGTCTATGTTTTGGCTGCTAATGTATGAACAACATACGTCTTCTTCTAAACCCTGAAATGGATGGCTTTTATGTCAGGCTTCATAAGGTCCTTTTTTTATGCTTCTTGCATCTGATAAAAGTTGTTTTATGTCATTGCAGTTCTATAACTTGATAAAACTTTTTGCCACTCCTTCAACTGCTCCTGCTTTGTTTGGAGGTGGTCTACTAGGTTATGTGATGTATGACATTACTCATTACTATTTGCACCATGGACAACCGACAACTGAATTGCCTAAAAATCTCAAGGTAATGAAATAGATCCCCGTAACCAGTCACTTCTTTTTAAATGTCCATACCATCAGATGAGATTTGCTGCCCAGTTTTTGTTGCACCAACTGGTGCTTAGTGATAAAACATATGTGTGAGCACATTACAAGGGTTTATGTGCGTTTTTTACAAAATGACGTATCTTGAATCTTCTATCCAATATCCATTTGCTGCTTTGTAAGGTTTTGGTGAAATTTTGGTTTTGTAGAAATACCATCTGAATCATCATTTCCGGATTCAAAACAAAGGCTTTGGTATCACTTCATCGTTCTGGGACAAGGTGTTTGGAACATTGCCTGCATCGAAATCAGCTGAAAAGAGTAGATAACTCGATTTCAAGTTTCCTATTATTAAGCAGCAAATTGGTGGAGCAGCTGCATCAAATTCTTTTCATCTTCAACCATTCTTTCTGATGTGTTATCTGTGAAGCAGTAGTTGTTTCTTTTCTAACAAGATACTTCATTGGATGATATTGGGACTTCTAAGTTGTATGGGAAGATATTTATGATTGCACGGTGGATTATCTGCATGGTGATTTGTCATTTGGAAATAACTTGTAGCACCATTTCTGCTCCATTAACTTACCCCTCTTGCCCCTCCCGTGTCATCATGTAAGTTTTTTTCAATTTTGAATAGAGTCAATTACACATTCTTCCTTGACTTTGGAATATGATGGAATAAAGCAAAATGACTCACTAAATTGGCTTCGCTTCTTATATTGTGAAGTAGCAATTGACCGACATAGCTTGACACAATTTTTATTATGAGTTATCAGAAAACAACCTCTATGTGTTTCTAATGCATGTGTATGGTTGCGTATATCTGATCTCCTATACTCCGTCATCGGCGGGAGCTTTTAAGACATTGAGGTAATGCTGTTTTATCATCATGTAAGTTGTGTATGACCTGCAGCAGAACCTTCTCCCCCCCCCCCCCCCCCCCCCAAAGCCACCCACACCCACAAACACCCTCCTCAAGAAACTTAGGGGAAGGCTGTACCATTGTTATTGTTATTGTTAGTGGTGTTGTCATTGTGGCTTTAGTTTGCAACTCAGATCTCTTGTGAGACATAGTCCTTGAAGTCGTGACTAACTCTCAAAATGGTCTTTAAAGATGGGAAGAAAATGACTCAAATATTGGAAAGAATAATAGATGTTAGAAGTACTGTAAAATAATAAACAGAAAGGAAGAAGTGAGTTTCTAACCTAAGAGCCCACGAAGTTTTCTTTCGACTGTTAGTCTCTAGCCTTAGCCCTTTTGACGAAGTGCTGATCCTATGGGTTTGGATCCTTTCATCTTACTTTCCACCGTACGACATGCGACAACAGGGGTTGGTGAGGCTAGATGCGGATGACTACCCTCTGCTGTCACGTGTTATGCGGTGTAAAGTGGAATGAGGAGAATGGCGGTGAGAGGATCCGTCTTTGATCCCATAACCTTAACAGTGAAAACCTTTTAGAAAAGGCGAGACTAGGCTGTAAAATATCCGACGAATTTGTTTTTATTGAATCGAATATATGTTAAAATTGGATGTGTTTGAACTCCGGATGGTATCGTGTAAGAATGAAGTGAAATACTCGCGCTAGGCATATATGTGTGTGTATATATATATATTATGTTTTACTAAAGAATCTCCATATTTAAAGCACAATAAATAATTAAACTTGTAGTTACAAAATATAACTAATATTGAGTAAAAAAGGAATAAACATTTTCATATTATATGTTTGATAATGCTCGATAAGTATTTATTTATGACACAATGTTCGAATTCGGTTTGTTTTCTTAAATGAATTCGAGTTCGACACAAGTTTTTTACTTTGTTTTTGAACGAGTTGTTTTATGAATCAAACAAAAAGAGTTTACAAGCTGCTTGGTTTATTTATATCTTTATACCTTTCGACTAAACACATCGTTATATATTTAATCTCCAGCCACTCATAATTTACAAAATTTACATATAATTGAAGAAAAACTACTGAAGCTAATATATAATTCTTTTACATCCACTTGCCATTAATAAGCATTTGATTTCAAGATGCACATAATTAATAAGTACCCTCTCCATTCTAAAAATTGGGTAATATTATATTAGTTTGACTTGATTATCACTTTTTAGAAAGTCAAATTATTTTATTCATTATTTATCTTCTATCTTTAATTGATATAAATCGAAAAAATCATATAAGTATTAATTGAAATTGAAGCATAAAGTTATTAACTAATATTTTTTTTTAACTTCTGAAATGAGAGTAATATTTTTGTGACAAGTCAAAATAAAAATTAAAACAATATTTTTTAGGATGGTTTTTGTACAATAAATGTTAGAGTCTCTGTGTGTTTCTAACATATGTGTATGATTGCGTACATCTGATCTCTTTATCCCCTGTCATAAGCGGTAGCCTCTAAGGTGATGGGTAAAGTTGTGTTTCCTTGGTGGGTTCTTATGTAACAGTGCTATAGTGAGAATTCCGAGAGACTGCAATTTGCTACTGTAAGGGCACGTTTGTTGACTTCTCCTGATTCTGCTGAAAGTTCTTTATACATTTTTTGGATTGAACAGTTTTTCCTATTGATTGTGTATCAAGTGTTTGTGTTTTTGCCTCAGTCAAGTCAAATTTTGATCGCATATTGAACGATAGAACATGGGTGTCTTTTTGTGATTAAAATGAAACTTGTTGCCCATGTTCAGCATTTCCTAGGAATTTTTCTTTTTTGAACATTTTTGTTTTTAGTTTACAATTTTAATTTGATTACATGTTGTCAAATGCTTCTCTGCCCTCTTCATAGTTAAGTAGTGTTATTGCATGCCATTGCTTGCTTCAGTGCAGTTGTGTCTTTTCAGTATGATAGTTCACATGATACGGAGAAATTGAAATGGGCGAATGAGAAATTAATTCTCAAAGTGGATGAAAAACGCGGTTGCACGGTTACGTTTAAACAAAACGCGGTTAAGTTTGATAAGGCGTTCGGTTATGGTTTAAATCGAACGGTTGTTTAAATCTGATTCAAACGGTATCCTTCGATATAAGATAAGATCAATCTGGTTTGATCTAACGGTGGCAGGGAAGGCAGCTTTAATCTTACGGCCGAGATTTAAACTGTCCTAACCACCCCAACCGAATGTGGTTTCCATCTAACGCTCCAGGTTTAAACCTGCTAATCTATCTTCAATCCAAAGGCTGAGATTAAACCTTCCTAATCTAGATAGGAGGTTTTCATCTAACAGCCTAAATCAAACTTTGGTTTTGATCCAACGGTCACGGTACCTTGTTCTCCAACCGACTCCCCTATATAAAGAGGGCTAAGGGTGCATTTATTCACACACCTTGCTCTAGCATTTCATAGCATTCTGCATTCATAGCATTCGAGGCTTGCATCACGTCCGGGAGAAGTCAGGACATTCGAAGGTTCGAAGTAGTTCAAGTTCAGCAGTGCCGCTCAACTGAACAGGTACCCGTTGTATCGTGGGAGACGATTGCTCACACCGGTTGGGCACAGTATACCGGAGCAATACGTCTTAAGGACAGAGTCCTCGACTCGCCCCGGGTTTGATTATTTTTGTATTGTTCATATGCACACATTGAACGACTGCGTCTTGGTACAGGATTGATTCAAGATTGATTGCGTTGGAGACAATCAATCCTGTACCAAGACGCAGTCGTTCAATGTGTGCATATGAACAATACAAAAATAATCGAACCTGGGGCGAGTCGAGGACTCTGTCCTTAAGACGTATTGCTCCGGTATACTGTGCCCAACCGGTGTGAGCAATCGTCTCCCACGATACAACGGGTACCTGTTCAGTTGAGCGGCACTGCTGAACTTGAACTACTTCGAACCTTCGAATGTCCTGACTTCTCCCGGACGTGATGCAAGCCTCGAATGCTATGAATGCAGAATGCTATGAAATGCTAGAGCAAGGTGTGTGAATAAATGCACCCTTAGCCCTCTTTATATAGGGGAGTCGGTTGGAGAACAAGGTACCGTGACCGTTGGATCAAAACCGAAGTTTGATTTAGGCTGTTAGATGAAAACCTCCTATCTAGATTAGGAAGGTTTAATCTCAGCCTTTGGATTGAAGATAGATTAGCAGGTTTAAACCTGGAGCGTTAGATGGAAACCACATTCGGTTGGGGTGGTTAGGACAGTTTAAATCTCGGCCGTAAGATTAAAGCTGCCTTCCCTGTCACCGTTAGATCAAACCAGATTGATCTTATCTTATATCGAAGGATACCGTTTGAATCAGATTTAAACAACCGTTCGATTTAAACCATAACCGAACGCCTTATCAAACTTAACCGCGTTTTGTTTAAACGTAACCGTGCAACCACGTTTTCCATCCACTTTGAGAATTAATTTCTCATTCAACCATTTCAATTTCTCCAACAGATACAAGTGATTCGTGCTCATTGTTCTCCCATCTGATGATGTCAGGATCATCCGTCGATTGAATTCTTGAGCAGTCATCTGATCTCTAGTTAATGGAGCAGTCTTCTTTTACGCAGAACTTGCTTAATTCAATTCGAGCAACCTCCAAGTAAGTTTTATGGTTGTTTTGCCAGATCAGTTTGTTTACACTCAAATTATTCTTATCAATTTTAATTCTTTTGTTGGGCTAATTTATGGCACTAAATTTAAGACTTTGGAGGATAGGACAATTGTTACAGTACTATATTTATAAGAGAGATGGGATGTTCAGTTAGATAGTTGGCATCTGATATGATGCATAGACATGCTAGGATGATACAGTACCCTAATATCCATTTCGTATCTGATTCCTTTAGATGTAAGTATTTAATAGGTATTCTTTTGGGATCTGATTTCTTGTTTCCGTATCAGTGTTGGAATCTTCTTTGTTTGTGTTTAAGCTGGATTATTCTAGTATCGGTTTAGACTGAGTATTTGAGGACTAGGCTCCTGGAGATAGGCAAAAGAAAATCATATTCCTCAATGAAATAGTGCTTGCTTATTAATTTTCTTACCAGCATAGCTGTTTGGCGTGTCGGCTTGTATTTGAATAAATACCGTACAAAGAAGATTGATTCTACGAATTGCTGGTTTATCATTTGTTGAGGAATATATGGCATTACTTCTAGACCAAGTGAAACGTCAAAATTATTGCTACACTTGCCTTTATGTCATGTTTTTATATTGCTTGAACTGCTGTTTGTGGTATTCCTGTCAGACCTTTTCCATCGCACTTTTTCACTCTTTGTCCTTCATATTTGTTGAAGGTACTACACTGGCTACCCAAAGGATCTGGGACCATCAAGGATTATTCATTTTACTTCTGAGCGTGAGTTTGTCCAGCTGCTGCATCAAGGCTACCCTATGGTTGTTGCATTTACCATCAAGTACTTCTGACCCAATCTTCCTTCTTAATTTGGCTTAAAATAAATTAACTCTAAGCATAATCCATTGGTTTCATGTTGTGTAGATGTAACCTCACTAAACATCTTGACAAAGTGCTTGAAGAAGCTGCTGCCGAATTCTATCCAAATGTGAAATTTATGCGTGTAAGTTGCTCCCACCAGGTGTTTTTATGAGCTAAGTTCAAATGGGTACATGCGGAGTTCTATCCACATGTCAAATAGCTTAGCATTGTTTATGAATTGGACGCTTAATATGAAATGACTGCAAATTGTTTAGAACTGCTAGAAACGACTTTGAGCCACTAAGTTCAAGCAGGTATAATGCTGTTTTTGTACGAGGTTATGAAGTTGCTTCTCTTCCTGATGCTAATTGAGCTGCAAAGACTTGCAAGTTCAATATTGTCTCATATATTAAATTTTTGTACCACAAAGCTTGTTTTATTGGCCCTTTTGTCTTGTTAATTATTGGAATAAGCATGGATGTTGATATCTTCTATGGGTTATCAACTTATTGCGAATGCTTTAATGCAGTACGCCACAGTAAGTCATAAGTACCTGTTTTGTTGAGTGAAATCATTTGGCTTGAAGCCTTTGTGGGTTATATATCTGTGCTGAAGAGCCAAACATTATAGAAACCAAGAGGATAATCATAACAATGCTGTGTGCAGCCTCCACGCATAGTTGATTCATGCTGCCATGTTTGTCTATCTACAGGTTGAGTGCCCAAAGTATCCAGGTTTTTGCATAACACGGGAAAAGAAAGAATATCCCTTCATAGAGATGTTTCATAGCCCAGAAGGAGTATGTATACTTCCATATCAGGTTTTCTTTTACGTTGTTGCCGAAGAATTGTGACTCTCATTTGTAAGTAAAATGTGCTGTCATAGAGTAATGCTCTAATAGTCGAAGGGAGGTCGTGCTTCATGCTAAGTGGGTAGAAACTTTCTCATTGAAGCAAGGCTGTAAAATTTCGTGATAGCAATTGTGTGATTGAATCAGGATCAAAGCTGAACTTTATCACCAGGAAAATGTTTTAATGACTTGGATCTGCAAAGCTAACCAGACAGTTTTTTGCTTTTAACTGCCAAAGATATATATATGTGTGTGTGTGTGTGTGTGTGTGTGTGTATGATGACTTCTTTCATAGTCAAAAAGTCCAAAAGGAAAATTAGGAAGTGCACCACAAAATAAATTTGAATCTACGCCTGCAGCATATTAGCTAATGTTCCGTCTCTGCTACATATTGATACGCTTTACTTACTGAAGGGATATGGTGGGGTCCATTTCCTTGCTTGTACGCTCAGCATGTTGAACAATTTTTTCTCATATCAGTACAGTTAGCTCCCTATCCAATAGGACACATGTACTTGTGAAGACATATGCTGATGAGTAGCATTTTGGTGTTAAAATAGTAGGAGAGGCTTTTCCTAGTTGATCTATCTGAAAAAGAGGAGCACGCAAGCAGGGGTAAAAACTGGTCCAGTCGGCTCTCTTGTGATATTTGCTTTTTTGACTTATTTTGCTGTAATTAGTCCTTAGTTTCTTGGGCAAGTCTCAAAGGACAAAAATGCATACAATGTTCTGTTTTCATCGAATAACACTATTGGCGGGTGTACTAACCGGTCTTAAAGTGCATACCTAGACTTTAAATGACCCAGAGTCCTAAGTACCATGAAAAATGAGGTTTTGGTATTTATTGGTTGTAGGATTATATAGTATCTTTAGAGCATGCCGTGTTGGAAAAATTTCGCATTAGATATATTGCCATCCTTTATTACTCTTTGGTTAAATGTGAAACTACTACATCCTAACTTCCTGGTTAACTTTCCGCAAAAGGTAAACTCCTGTTCGATAGACCATTACATAAGGTTTTAATTGAAGTCTAGTCCAGTCTTCAATCTCTTTATGCATGGTTGACATGTCTTGTTCATTGATAGTCGTAGTGATAAGTAGTGTGTTATAATAATCTAAATCTTCTCTTTCATCAGGCAGCAAATCAAGGGAAGGTGGTTGATCCAAATGTGACAAAGTATTCAGTACAAGTTCTTCCGGTAAAGTTTCATGTTGTTTGTTCGTAACTTAACCGGCATGTCAATGTAGATTATATTTCCTCTCGTTCTGTGAATTGAAATTGTAGCCAGAATAGCATGCATTATTTACTCTGTTCTACCACTAGCATGGCATCTTTCTACCTGGATATAGCATGGTGAAATGATTAGCATCAATTTTAATATATGTAGCTTTTGTGTCTAGAAAAGTTTACTTCTATGTTTTAATCTATTTACTTTATAATCTTGGAAAACTATAGGACTAGTGGTTGAGTAGCATTTCTCCTATCCCATGGCCCGAGTTCGAATCCCTTCCCCATTTTTTTTGGAAAATAAAAAATTGTTTTACATAAGACTCTTGACATTTCTGTCCCATTGTCTTACTTTTAAGAAAACAATTGAATTGCTCAAAACAAAAAGAACAGAAAAGGGGAAACCTTTTCCTTGTTTTTATTTTGGTTACCAAACTTTTTCTTTGTGGAATGGATTAGGAGAGGGATAATGGTGTAACAGTTGTGTTCGGGAGGCCAGATGACAGAAAGGTTCTATTGATAATTAATTAAACTAGGACTTCTTTTTTTTTTTCCTGGTTTAACAATTATCTTCTTAAACTGGAGTTAAAAGATCAGTACAATTGCTCAAAAATAAAAAGAACTGAAAATGGGAAAATTTTCCATCGCAGGGTGGATTAGGTGAGGGGAAATGGGGTAACGGTTTTTTTGGCAGGCTAGATGACAGAGAGATTGTATTGTATAATTAATAAATTTAGGACTTCTTTCCTGGTTTAAAACTGATCTTAAAGTTCTATGTTCCCAAATTTATTTGCTCTAAATATGTGTGATTATAGTTAGCGTGTTTTAAGAAATCCTGTCAACATCCAATTCACATAAAGAGTCCCCCCCCCCCCCCCCCCAGCACATTGCCTTGGCCTCTGCTAATTTGTATATTGTGTGAACTCATCCTCTTAAGATCATGACATTGAGAAACTATTCTCATTTCCAATCTTTTGATTTTCCAGTTCAACTATGACGTAAGTGCAGATGGATTCAGAGAATTTTTCAAGCGTTATGGCATAAGATCATCTGGTGTGAAGTGAAACTCTACGGTATTGCTGCAGCAGAAGCATGTTCTGTTACAAAATGGCTTTAATGGTGTAAGAAACGAGTAATTTTAGTTCTTTGTTTTTTTATCTTTTACTAGACCTCTAGACTCCTGAGATGTTAAACAAAGAACAAAGACTAAGAACACAAGAAAAACCGAAAGAAGGAAAAAGACAGCTTCGTATGTGCACACGAAAATTACAGAAAGCAAGTGCTGGACTCATTTATTGCAGAACGAGACTTGCGGCTAAAAAAGCCGGTACATAACTGAAAACGCAAAAAACTAGGAACCACTTCCTTAAGCTAATAATTAACCTCCAAGAAAATAGGACACTCCTTTTAAGATAAAGACTAAATCAAAGGAGTTTTATTTGACCCAACTATTGCACTAGCCTAGAGCTAATCCACTACACCACGTTATCCTTCGTCATGCCAGCAACCACGTCCTCTGCACCACGAACACAGCACGATCACAGCAAACTGAAGCTGGCTGTTGCTTATTCAACACTCCCCTTCAACACCAGCTTCTACCATTCCTAACTTCGAGCGAAATGCAGACATTCTATTGCCACTGAAGCCTTTTGTAAATACATCTGCAACTTGGTCTTGCGAACTAACATGCTCCAAACGAATCTCATCTTGTAACACTTTTTCTCTAATAAAGTGATAATGTACCTCAACATGTTTTGTTCTAGCATGAAAAACTGGATTTTCAGCTAACTGGATTGAAGACAAATTGTCACAAAACAACGTAACTGCACCTTTTAACGGCTGATGTAATTCACTCAGAACTTGAGTAAGCCAAACACACTCCTGTGTAGCCAATGCAGATGCTCTGTATTCGGCTTCAATCGTTGATAATGAAACGGTTGGCTGCCGTTTACTGCACCATGAAACTGCGCTTGACCCTAACATGAACACAAATCCAGATGTAGACCTTCGTGTATCAACATCCCCTGCGTAATCAGCATCGCAGAACCCCAGAAGTTTAAGTTCAACATTCTTCCTGTACCAAAGACCAAACTTAGTTGTTCCTTTTAAATATCGCAGAATGCGTTTAACTGCCTCTAGGTGTGGTCTTCTGGGATTTTGCATGAATCGACTCACGGTTCCTACAGCGCATGAGATATCGGGTCTAGTTAATGTCAAATAGATTAGGCTCCCCACCAACTGTTGATACATAACTGCGTCCTCCAATTCCATGCCTTCGTGAACGCTTAATTTTGAACTTGGTTCTAACGGAGTGCTTGCTGGCTTGCAGAGAAGTAAGCCAAACTTTCGTAACATATCATTTGTGTACCTTTGTTGGTGCAGTAAGATTCCGTCTTCAGTATACACCACCTGCAGACCAAGAAAATGTTTCAACAAGCCAAGTTCCTTCATTTTAAAGCGAGTGGACAGATTTTGCTTGATATACTGTATTTCTTCAACTGCACCTCCTGTGATGATTAAGTTATCCACATATATCAACACAACAACGATCCCTGTTTCAAGCTTTTTAACAAACAAGCTTGAGTCTGCATTTGTCATTTGATAGCCACAGTGCACGAGAAATTCCGCAATTTTGCCATACCAAGCTCTTGGAGCTTGCTTTAATCCGTAGAGAGCTTTCTTAAGTTTACAAACATATTCTGGATTTTTCTTGCTCTCAAATCCTACGGGTTGCATCATATAAATGTCACGGTCTAATTCTCTGTCTAGGAAAGCGTTTTTAACATCCAATTGCCATAAATTCCATCCTTTACTTGAGGCAACAATTAGCAATACACGCACAATGGTTAACTTGGCTACTGGACTGAAAGTTTCTTCATAGTCTATGCCATATTGCTGAGAAAATCCTCTTGCTACCAACCGTGCCTTAAATCTCTCAACTGTGCCATCTGTTTTCTTCTTCAATCGATACACCCATTTACATGAAATGGGTTTAACTTCCTTGGGCTTAGGCACTAGCTCCCACGTTTGGTTTTGTTCAAGAGCTTGGATCTCTTCCTTCATAGCTCTAATCCAATCAGGACTTTTCACAGCTTCGATATAGCTTCCTGGTTCACTGACTTCTTCTATGATAGCAGCGGTGGCATACCTTGGATTTGGTTTCCTCACACGTTCTGATCTTCTTGGAGTAGCACTTGGTTCTCCTTCTTCTTCCTGTCGATGCAATCCCGTATGCCAAGGATTTGCCTCATTCCCTTGTTGCTGTTGAGGCAGTCCAGTTTGTCTGAGGTTTGGTTCACCTTCTTGTTCTTCTTCTTCATTTGTAATCACATCATCTTCAGAGCACTTTTGCACCAACTGAGGCTGAGAAACTGTCTTTATAAAATTGTCTTGGTTTTCTTGCTTATTTCCAGTCCACCATGCTGATGTCTCATCAAATACAACATCTCTAGAGGTGTAGCATGTCCCTGTTGTTGGATCACAGCATCTCCAACCTTTTCTGAGATCATCATAGCCAACAAAGATGCATTTCACTGCTTTCCTTTCTATTTTACTTCGCAAGTGATCTGAAACAAACACATAACAAACACAACCGAATACACGGAAGTAACTTACAGTTGGTCTTGTATTCATAAGTAGCTCAAAGGGTGACTGAAAGCTGAGTTTTTGTTGTGGCAGCCTATTAATTACATATGCACCAGTTTTCATAGCTTCAGCCCAGTATCTTCCAGGTACATTTTTAGCATGAAGCATACTTCTGCAGGCTTCAGCTAAATGCCTGTTTTTACGCTCTGCTACTCCATTCTGTTGTGGAGTGCTAGCACAAGTCAATTGCCTTCTTATTCCGTTGCTGCGTAGGAATGCAGAGAATTCAATTGAGGTGTACTCCCTTCAATTATCTGTTCGAAGACATGTGAGCCTCCTGCTAAACTTGGGTTCAGTCTCCTCCTTGAATTCCTTAAATTTTGCAAGAGCTTCTGACTTCTCTTTCATAAAATAAACCCAAACAAATCTAGAGAAGTCATCAATAAAGGTGATCATATATCTCATACCTTTGTTAGATGAATGCTTCACTGGTCCAAAAACATCTGAGTGGACCAGTTCTAGTACAGCTGAGGCCTTATGCTTCGACTCTTCATACGGTAGACGATGTGCCTTCCCGTATTGACATCCAGCACAGACTGTATCAGTCCTTACTTCAAGCTTGGGCAGCCCTTTCACCATAAACCTTTTTATTATCATCTCTAGTTTGCTATAGCTTACATGACTTAACCTTGCGTGCCAAAGGTCTGCAGTATCGGACTTTCTGGTTTTGTCAATATAAGCGGTCTCAGCTGACATGACATATACCGAATCTACACTCTTTCCTTGCATTACTGGACTTTCCTTGACCTCAATGTTTTGAAACACCTTTACATCTGATGGCCCAAAGAGTACATGATGACCAGCTGCCGTTAATTGTGCAACAGAAAGCAGGTTCTTCTTCATGCCAGGAACGTGATAGACAGTTTGCAAAGGTACACTTACTTCACTCTTTTGTGGAGACACGGCTGCTCTTCCAACGTGGGCTATAGGTAGCTTAGTGTTGTTTGCTGTCACCACAACACGATTTCCTTTGTACTCAGATACATTTGTAATCTTCTTTTTGTTACCAGTCATATGATTGGAGCATCCAGAATCTACTATCCAATCATCTTCATAATCTACTTTGCTGGCAGTAGCTACCAAGGCAAACTGTTGCTCAACTGACGCCTCTAGTTCTTCCATGGCTAACATTGCTTCGGCGTCCGACTCCTCTTCATCTTTTGATGTCACTGCATTGCTTTCTATTGCTCTCCTTTTTGACCAGCAATTACGGGCCTTATGCCCTTTCTTACCACAGTTGTAACACTTACTTCCAAATTTCTTTTTAACCCCCTCATGTCGAAGATTTCCCGTTTCTTCTGACTGAGAACTTTTACCAAAGTCATGCCTTTTCTTCTGATCCTTAGACATCTGCCTAGGATCCCATTTGCTTCTGGTGATGTACATGGCCTGCTCTTCGCTTTTCAGTGACATTCCACTCATCTACTTGGCTAATGCTTCTTGTCCAGCCAGCATATTTTCAAATTCAACTAGGGATGGCTGGGTTGGCCATCCTTGCACAGCAGCCACGAATCCTCTAAATTCACTTCGAAGCCCATGAATAATGATCCTCTTTGTTCTGGTGTCACCTATAGGAGCCTCTGAATCCAGTTCCGAAATCTCACGGCAAAGTGCTTTCACCTTATGGAAGTACTGTGGAATGGTTAACTCACCTTGTGATACTGACAAGAGCTCACTTTCCAACAACTGCAGTCTTGTATCGTTCTTCTTAGAAAACAGCTTTGCAAAGATGTCCCATGCATCTTTCGGTGTGCTCGCATCACGTATATGCTCTAGCACATCCTCCTCTACAGTTGTTTTTAAGGCAAACATTGCTTTTCCTGCCTTGATCTTCCACTTCCTTAACGTTCCATTGGTGTCTTCTCCTTCTGGGGGTGATACCTCACTGCCTTTTACCACCTCCCAAAGATCTTGTCCTTGCAAGTATGACATCATACAAGTGGACCATGAATTGTAGTTTTGATGGTTTAGTTTTTTAATTCCACCAACCACTTGTAATTCACTCATGTTGGAGATATAACGGTGTTTTGAGATTTAAAGGCTTATATGGCTCTGATACCAAATGTTAAACAAAGAACAAAGACCAAGAAAACAAGAAAAACCGAAAGAAGGAAAAAGATAGCTTCGTATGTGCACACGAAAATTACAGAAAGCAAGTGCTGGACTCATTTATTGCAGAACGAGACTTGCGGCTAATAAAGCCGGTACATAACTGAAAACGCAAAAAACTAGGAACCACTTCTTTAAGCTAATAATTAACCTCCAAGAAAATAGAACACTCCTTTTAAGATAAAGACTAAATCAAAGGAGTTTTATTTGACCCAACTACTGCACTAAGCTAGAGCTAATCCACTACACCACGTTATCCTTCGTCATGCCAGCAACCACGTCCTCTGCACCACGAACACAGCACGATCACAGCAAACTGAAGCTGACTGTTGCTTATTCAACATGAGATTCAGTCCTCAGCTTGATTCTGGATTGCTTGGAGAAGGTAATCCAACTTCTTGGTTACTTTTTCTTACTTCTAAGCATTAGTCCAGTTGTCCATTTCTTGTTTTGGTCATAAAGAGGAAGATAAAGGAAAACTGGATGGAACATTTGAGGTTCATATCTTGTTTCTCCTCACCCCTGTGGTGGTCTCATCTCATCACTAAAAATATGAAGATATGCTATGATAATCGCAGTTTTGCTTCATTTCTTACCCCCCAATAGTCGATTCTTTAGGAGAACAATATCAATTAAGAGCATATTCAGAAGGACTAATGTTGGTGATTGTGGTGCAGCTCTGCAGTACATGCTACTATTGTAGAAGTAAGTCGACAAGATGATTGCTTGCGTGTGCGTATGTCTAGGCCGCCTAGTAGAAGGCGTTCCTGGTACACTAGGCTCCTATGTTTGTACAGCGTCTAGGAGGAATTGGATCGCTTTGTGATATGATGTTCGAAGCCTTACTTTGCGTTGGGCAAGAAGTTGTTTTCGCAGCTCGAACATGTGATCTTAAAGTCACAATTGCTCTAAACTTCGCTCTCATGGCCTTCTAGTGTGCCATTTAATTTGAGATTGTGATTTGTGAGGGGAAGAAAAAGGGGAAAATGACACAGCCATTGACTTCTTTTTGGAAGCTAGTTCAGCCAAATGCTATCATAAATCCACTTTTTTTTTTTTTTTTTTTTGAAATAATCATAAATCCACTTTGGTGTTCAATTATGCGTAAACAGGGGTAAAGCTCATCATCTTCCATTGTTGCGGGCCCTCGACACTGTACAGGAAAGTTGAGCAATGTGATGCATCCAAGCTGGAAGAAGTGCAAATGTTAGGTGACGTATTGTCACGATAATTGTCTAATTGAAAAAGGTTGAACCCCAATCAGTAAGGGTTCTGTCAACTCCGGTCTTCCAGGGTGTGTAGGGATATAAATCAGGTTTTCAAGATCCACTAATAGAAGTTTGTTATAGCACAGAGACAGAACAAGAAGCCCATTGGCACCGAAGAAACAATGGACGGGCTGACCTGTCAGCCTATCAGGTCATTCTACGAGCCAATAGTGCTCCCACACTATGCAGCTAGCTTGAAAAGGGCTCAACATTTTTGCCTTCGGCAAGGTTCGAGCCCTGACGTTCTTTTCGAAACCTTCTATCTGAAAACATTGAGATATGTCATGAGGACTTCTTGTCCAAGTGAAATCATCCATACAGGAACTTAGCACGCTCGTCTCCCTACAAATGGTCTGCAGAGGTGCAGATATTAGTTAGCGCATTGTCTCAGCTTCTGATTCAATATGCTTACCTTGTTGGTTTTCTTATAAATCAACAAGCTCGAAGTCCATCTCCAATTATTATGTTGTTATTGGTAGTTTGATGAAACCGGATCTTCACCAAAGATCAAGATGACCTCGATTTAATTTCGGCAGTTAACACAAAGAATCTGTCAGCTGGAATTGATAATAAGTAGCTGGAATAGCGCCAAATATCCTGCACAATGTAGCACAGTTCAGAGGTCCCGGGGGGTTGGCCCCGGGAAAAACCCTCCGACGCTCAAGTCAGTTTGGGTCATATCTCAATGAGATTATAATGTAAAGGGATGAGTTGAGAAGTTCTCACAGTGTTTGCTGAGGAGCACAAGATAGGAATATACTTTTTAGTAAAGAAATCTGAACTCCTTCGTTGTTTTTTTTTTCTTCCTCCTTTCCTTCGTCCTGATTCCCTCCCTTTTATAGACTTTCCTGTCTTTTCCTTTGGATAACAGATAACGTAATAAGATCTTTGCTTGGGGTAGAAAGTCTAAGATGCGGTAGGTCTGCTGATGTGATTAGTAGCTTGATTGATGTGATCAATAGGTCGGCCTGGTTGATGTGACCGGCTGTGGTGACTTTGGCGTGTTCAGGAAGAATATCCAGCTGTAGTCATTATGCCTGAAGAGTATCTCTGTTTGAGGGTCCCACGTAATAGTAGCTTAGCAGGGTTCATTAACTGTGGTACACAGATGGCCCTTGCCGAAGTGCTCGATTTGCTGTGGTACACAGCTGAATTTTTTCGAAGTGTAGGTTTAGGCCGTGTCTGGATGAAGTGGCCCGAGGTGTAGTTATTTCGTGCTGTATGCTTAAGTTGACGTCGAGGTGAAAACCTTGGCGTGTTTCCTAGTGTGATGTTGGTCTGTTCTGCTAAAGCGCATATGAAGCTGAACCTTCATATTGAACCGCCGAGCTGCTGAGCTGCTGAATTGCTGTGTCATAATATCTCAAATGCCAAGCCTGATGGGGTTGACTGCTTAATGACTAACGGGTGGTTCAACCTTGGTTTATCATAGTTAAATAACTATTACCGAATAATTGCTATTTATTGAGCAATAAAATAAAAAGTAATTGGCATATGGTAGTAATGAATATACAAAACATAAAGTCCATATCTAATTATTATGTTCTTATTGGTAGTTTAGTAGCTACTACAATTTACTAAATGACTATCCTAAAAAATGTCAAACTTAATTTCCTTTCAATGTTGAACTCGACCAGATCTTGGGTTTATTTCAACTTCAATTGGTTTATTGTTCTTCTCAGTGGTTGGTAAATTTTATAATTTAAGTGTTACATCAACTGAGATGTTTATCTCAAAAAAAAAAACTTTATTCTTTTTCACCAACAAGATTGAGATCTTAAACCAAAAAAGAAGTCTCCGTATGTGACTTCTAATAAATAATATTAAAGGATCATATGTACTATTAATCCTTTTATTTGGGCAAATGGGGGTTTAGATATGTGGAGTACAAGTGAGGCAAAATACGAGGTCTTCAATCATGTGTCGTCATGTGTACAAAAGTAGTTTTTTAAAGAAGAGAGTGTTGCACCTTCTTTTATAAAAAAAACTGTTTTTGTACACGTGACGATGCGTAATTAGAGGCCTCATATTTTGTCTCAACTTTAGACTCCTTATATCTTAACCGGGGCAAATGGTGCTTTAATACAAAAGCCATCATGGTTTATTACCTGTATATCCTTGTTTTCTTCTCATTATATGTCCAATAATTACCATTTCCCATAGTTTGTATATTAGTAATTCGAAAATAATTGGATATTCCGGTCTTTTTTTTTTGTTGGACAATGCGATATATGATTTGAGAGGCTATCCACGAATTATGCATATCATTTCATTTATTATGTTGAAATATGATGGTGCTGTCTATATTCATATAGAACCTTGTGACAATGGATATGTTGGTAGCTTATAGCATATAATGACATGTATCTTTCTCTAATCATCTTTCCATTTTCAATAGGATCAATGACACATTTTTTTTTACTTTGGAATATGATGGAATAAAACAAAATGACTAGCTAAATTGACTGCCTTTTTTATATTGTAGAGTAACAGTTGATTGATACAACTTGAAGCAATTTTTATTATGGGTCATCGGAAAACAACCTCTGTATGTTTCTAACACATGGGTATGGTTGCGTACATCCGACCCTCCTATATTCTGTCATAAGCGGAAGCCTCTAAAATAATGGAGTAATGTTGATGCTGGTCATCATAGACCAGGCGAGTCATAAACATCCATACTAAAGATGTTACTCGAGTGGCGGGGGGTGAGGAAAAAAATTAAACTGTCACCAGAGGCTAGGTGATGTGTGAGTCCAAATGGAATGATCAATATAAGATGTGAGCTCATATTGAATTAATTTTGCTCTAATATCATATTAAAACTTGACGAATTTGGTTCGGATATTATATTGATGTTGTACTTAAACAAAATGAGACTTATATCAACCCGAAAACTTTAAAAGGTAGTATCTCATCTTCATATAATCTTTATATGTATCTTTTTCTAGTGAACCAATGTGGAATAATTTTTAACGTGAGTTGTTGTTGCGATGTTGACACCAAATCGGATTTAATCACGTGAGCCAAGCAAGTTTAGCTGGTAAACCTTATTTAACTAATTTAATACACATGCTACAATACTACAACTCGCCCAATTAATTAGTATCCCAAATTTAAATGTTCAAGTGGATCTTTTACATGCATAAGATTCCAATCTCTTTGTTAGGGATTTGCATAGGCTTAAGAGACAAGGGGAAGACAACATGAGCACAAGTGGTCAACTTTCCAAATTTTTATTCATGGGATTCTCTCATATTGGATCAAATCATAACACGAGTACCAACTGATTTATGTTTTAGAGACGGGAGTACACGAGTACCAACTGATTTATGTTTTAGAGACGGGAGTTATCTCATTCTTGCTCTTCCATTGTCATGTAGTATTGCACAGTGTTTTGTCTTGCAAGTTGTGCTTTTTATTAAATATAAACGACAACTATCATATTTATTAACTATTCATCGAATATTACCACCTCATGTACAAGATAAAGTCTTAGATATCTCCCACGATATAGCCTAATGGTTTTGGTGGCGGAGGTTCAAGAGAGTGGCGAGAGTTCGATTCTTGTCCTAAGTAAGATTTTCAACTCTCTCTCCAGATAAATGCATGTTATTAGAGATCCACTGCTTGCAGTGGGTTCTTTGCATGGCTGCCTGAACAGTCCAAAATCTATCATAACGGACTTTGAGCACCTGACTTTCATCCCTATCGTACCGGAAAGGCTGATAGGGTCCGGTTGGGTTTCCGGTCATAAACCTTTAGAGCCTTAGATATACATAAAGGAGAAGGATTGTGCATGTATTGACGGAGGTGAGTTGTTTGAAACATTTTTGTTCTATAATCTATATTTTATAACAACGACAACATACCCTACTGTTTTAGAGGCTCCCGTCTATGACGGGATATGGGGGTCGGATGTACGCAACCATACCTATATGTTAGAAACACAGAGGTTGTTTTCCGATGACCCATAATGAAAATTGCGTTAAGCTGTGTCGATCATCTACTACTTCATAATATAAGACGCGCATCCAATTTAGTGAGCCAGTTTGCTCTATTAACCATAAAAGACTTAATTGTCTAGTAATTACATACAAGACATGCTAAAGCTGATTGTTGACTCTGTAGTTGATAGATGATTGGCTTCTTGGTGCAAGTTTTTGGCGTAATTCATATCAATTAACCAATCATGTAACCTTTTGGACTTCTTCATCTCATTGCATGAAATTTGATTCATAGAATTTTTGTATTATATATATGTAATTAGAATATACGGAATCCCTGCAAGTTGAGTTGAATATGATGTAACAAAGAGAGATTGTAATTTATGGCTTTCTAGGTCTTCATCTTTGGAAAAAGATATCAGGTTTAGGAACGGTTTGCTGCTTTGGATCTTCTGGCATTCACTTATCGGTGTTAACGAACCGAGCTGAACCAAATACTAGGTTGTTGAATTCGGATTCGTTTAGCTAAACAACTGTTTGGCTTAGTTCGTTTAGCTAAATGAACTTTAAATTGGTTCGAGTTCGGCTCGATAACACAATAATTGTTTAAACAAACTGAACAATTCGCGAATAGTTCGGTTCGTTTTAGTAAACAAACCCAAACATCTGTTTGAATTCGGCTCGTTTATAAAAAAATTACCGAAAGAACACGAACCAAACTCGAACAGCTCGTGCACTGTTCGGTTCGTTGAAAAAGTCATGTTATGAAAAGTCATGTTTTATGCATCACGTCATGACCATGCTACATATGTCACCTTCAGAAGATCCTTAAGTTACGATATCCTTGATCTTAGTATGAGTTATGAGTTAGGAGCTAAGTATGGACACGATATGAGGTTACAGATCAAGTACAATGAGATGTTGATATGTTATGTTATTGTAGTGTTAAGTATGAGAATGTAGTACATGTAAGATATGTGAGTATAGTATAAATTATGGATTAGAAGTTAAGTATTGAAATAGTATGATGTTACAGATTAAACAGAATGAGATGTTTTTTATGTTGTAACACTAAGTTAAATTGAATAGTGAATTACATCGCTTTTAGGTGAGCGTAAATATATTATCGATCTATATAAACATTATACTTCGATTTTTTATTTTTATTCTTTTTGCGTTTATCATCGCACAACGTAATCAAATCATGTTTGAAGTTGTATCATACCAATGATTCAAGGATTACATTTTGATACATCCCATCATGGTCATCATAGACATTTCCCTTTTGTCTTTGCAAGTGCTTGCTAAAATGATGCCAAGTAGTAGTTGCACTCAATATAGTGAATTTTCCTGTTGGTGTTTTGTGACTTTGAGGTCACGGATTCGAAGCGTAGAAACAGTCTCTTGCACAAAATATAGGGCAATGCTATGTACATCAGATCGTGAAACAATCCGACCCCTTTTCAGACCTTACATAAACAAAAAAGCTTAATGCAATGAGAACATCTTTTTAATTTATTTTAAGACCTGAATATGATAAATAAACTAAAGTCCTTTAGCTCGGGTATATTCATTCATCATTCATTACTGCCTCTTTCGGCTGTTGACTTAATCATTATTTTTCCACTTACATTTCCCCATCAATTCTAAGTGTATAATTTGTTGCTACTTATTTTTCAATGTGCTATTTCTTCTTTCTTTTGATTAGATATGAGACCTAAGTTGCATATGTTCTTTCTAACAAGAAACAATAAGGAAAAGAAATCAAATGCTTGTTTTAACCAACCAACGGAATAGGATACCCTCACTCATTTTCCCTCACTTCACTCATGACCACACGACACGTGGCAGCAGGGTGTGTAGTGAGGCTAGATGAAGATCACCTGCATCTAGCCTCATCACCCTACTCTGCTGCCATGTGTCGTGTGGTGATTAGTGGGTGCGGAGATCTCATCCCCGACCAACCCCCCCCCCCCCCACCAAAAAAAGAGAGGAAGAAATCAAATGCTTGACTGTCAATCTTGAAAGTAGGTGGGACGCATGCTTCTATTATTCCTCTTCAAGATCAAGGATCTCATCTGGCTGTTTTGCATTTTTTGTTTTTGGAGAGACTCCACACGCTAATTGATTCAAGAACAATTAAATTAGCAAGTGATATACTCTTTTTTTAAATTATTATAATTAACTTTTTAAAATAGTATAAATTACGTTATGTTTAAAAATTAATCATGATAATATTTTTAAGAAGCATGGAGTAAATTTTACCATAGTGAAATCTAGTAAAAATTCTTACCACCATGTTCGTTTCAGTTAACATTGTTTAATAGGCTAATCGACAATATATATATATATATATATATATATATATATATATATATATATATATATATATATAGACACACACACATATATAAAGATTAACTTTTTAAAAAAAATTAGGGAGAGAAATCGAACTCGAGACCCGGGAATGTGATAATTTACTTTTAGATACTTTAAAAGCCAATGGTAAACTTGAAACTGGTAATAGTTCTGATGATTAAACAACAACAATCATACATAATATATCCCAACGACAGCAAAAGTTATCGCTAGGGTTTGGAGGGGGTGAGAGGCAGTCAAACAATACTTTCATACCAAAGGATAGAAAGTTTGCTTCTAGTGAGACTTCCGGCTCTACATGTACTTGCATCAATGACACAACAATATGGATATGGTGTGCTATTGTGTTAATGAGGGAATATAGTAAATACAAATAGAAAGTTTTCGATATTGAAATAGTTATAACCGTGTATACACAAATAATACAATATGGTGTGCTATTGTGTTAATGAGGAAATATAGTAAATACAAATAGAAAGTTTCCGATATTAAAATAGTTATAACCGTGTATATACACAAATAATGCAAGACAAAAACAAAGACAAAGACAAACACAAAAAACACAAAATCACCTTTAAATGCAGGGAGTATCTAAGCCACTAAATTACAAAAATCAAATAATTTACGCAAATGTAATTCCAACATGATTTAAATCCGATAACAAATCAGTCTTCAAAAATGGGCCCCTAGTATCACGAGGATGAAGTGAAAAAGTTCACGCGTGAAACGGTGAAAGTTCCTTTTTCTCGTTTAGGAAAATAATAGGCTAAAATTTTTAACTCACGGATACATTGAAACCAAGAGAGTGACTGGGACATATCTCAGTGGTTCCAGGTAGGAAGTTTCGAAGGTAACGTCAGGGTTCGAACCTTGTTGAAGGCAAGAATCTTTGAACCTTTCCAGGCTAGCTGTATAGTGTGGAAGCACTATTGTTCTGTGGAATGTTTGAACCCCTCTAGGCTAACTGCATAGTGTGAGAACACTATTGGCCCGTAGAATGACCTGAAAGGCTGACAGGCCAGCACGTCGGTTGTTCCTTTGGCCCCAATGGGCTTCTTGTGTTGTCCCTGTGCTATGACAAACTTTTACTAATATGTCTTGGAAACCTGATTTATATCTCTATACACTATGTGAGATTAGGAGTGGTAGAGACCCTTGTAGTTGAACCTATTCTTGAAACCAAGAGAATTCTCTCATTTCTCAGCTTCCAATAATCCATAACATTCATAGAACTTCAAACTTTACATCGAAGTTGTCGAAAAAATCCAAAATAAATTCACGTGTCACTTTCATTTCCCTAACGGGAGTCCAAAATTCCAAAAACACACACTAAATTCCACACGATATAATGTATTTTCTATGCCTACAACTGTGAATAGTCACATGGTTTACAGTGAGGAAAGAAGTTCTATCTGGATTGTATACTTCGTGGTCTACAAGTAAGACAAGACTTGCTTGATGTTATATATTATATGTTGCTATTTTATGCCATAAAGATTACGGGTTCGAGTTGTAGAAACAGTCTTTTGCACAAAATATACATTTAAAGTCACGGATATGAGCAACAGAGACAGCCTCTTGCACAAAACGTAAGATAAAATTGCGTATATTAGATCGCGCAACGATACAGACCTTTTCTGAATCTTACGGAAAAGCAGAATCCTAATACACCGGAAACGTCATTACAATTGTTTCGAGAGGTAACTTACACTCATATTTTCAATTATACAATTTTGGCTTCTTTGACTTGTCTTCACATTCACAAGGAACTTCCAACAGTTCGTTTCACAAAAGGTTATACAACATCGTAATTTTACTAAAAGTTAACGAAAAATGAGTTATACTTTTAAGATCAGATTTGTCAGCATTGTGTTGTTCATTACGTTTTCTTTTTTGGTTTTACAATCTGATATTTATGTATATAATCAAACATGCGCGCACACACAGACACACACGCATATAAGTATATATATATATATATATATATACACACACGAAAAACCTTTAGGTCTAGCGGTTGAGTAACATTTATTCCATTCCTGGGTCTCGATTTCGACCCCCCCTAATTTTTTTTAATATATATATATATGTATGTATATATATGTGTGTATATATATATATGTGTATATATATATATATATATATATATATATATATATGCATATACATAAATGCATGTATGCGTACTCTTGTCAATAGTAAATTTGGGATTTTTGAGTAAACTCAATAATGAATGTAAATGCACCAATAAAATATAAATGGCTATACAAAAAGTTTCTTTGATTGGCATAAAATCTTTAATCAAATTGTATAATTGTGAAAGTTAGTCAACAAAAGCATAAGTAACATGTCTCATGGCTTGTTCATACATGAATGTTTATACCAAACCAACATAATAATCTGTATCACATTTACATACTTCACAAAGTTTTGACACTCATTTAGAGACAAATTTCAATAATCACTTGATACAATACAGATACAAATTGAAATATGTACTCCAATAATAAAAGTTTCATAACTGAGTACACGGTGCATTTGAATATATTCGTGTTCTACTTTCATCTCAAGAGTAGAAACTCATCAATTTGACACCCTACGTTAAAGGATACTTTCGAACTAGCAACCATGGAAATTTCGCAATTAAAATAGAAAAATATCACTCCTTCAATATCTCATATATTACCATTAGACTATACTCGTGGAGGTTACATACTGACCCATAGGGCGGGAGGAAAAGAAAAGCAAATAATATAAAACATCAAGGATGAATGTAGAGACACAACTGTAATACAACAACATTACTTTATTGATTTAGAGGCTCCCGTCTATGACGAGGTAGAAAAGGATCGGATATACGTAATCATACTTTGAGACCAGATCTGTTAGCTAACTTCGGTGTCCAAATCAGGTATATAAATGCAGAACGACGCAGTTCTACTGAAAAACACACTAACCTGCCTACATACCTTGCACCATCAAATGTGAGTTTCAAAAATATTAAGTAGTTTTATTTTTTTATAGATCCGAGGTCTCACTGAACGCAAACTCTCTGTTTCTTTGTATGAAGATATTGTTTGTCTTTTTTTCACCCTCTCAACTTTAGCAGTAGTTTTTGATGTAGTTGAGATATAATCAACATGGTTGTTGTACATTTAGCCCAGCATGTTAGACATCCAAGTGAGATATCATATACCATATAGTCGACGACTACGTTGCCGGAGCTCAGACCGGCCGGCGACTGACGTAATCTCTTGACCGTGGAAGAAAAACAATAGATTGTGAAACTGCACTAACCCTCTTGCAAGAAGAGTGCATAGCCAATCTATCAACCAAACCTTTATAAATCCTGGAAGTTTTCAAGATCTTTCCAAACCCTTCTTGATCATCTCTTGAGCATTCCATCAACGCTGCAAAAAAGGGATCTTGTTGAAAGATTTTATTGTTCAGTTTCTTCAAAGAACCACACTCTTCTTTACAATGTTTCCCAAAAGAACTCGATGATGAGTTTCCGGCCGGTGGGTGTGGGAGAAGGATGTTTGATAACTCTTTCTTGTTTTTGATTTCATTCTTTGGAATCCCAGGTGTTTGTTCCCATGAAAATGGGATTCCTGAGAATCTTAATGGTGTTCTCGGCGGGCTAAAGACAGGCGAGTAATCGCATGGATCGCGAAAAGATGAGTGAGATGACGGAGATGATAATGATGACGACGAGGAGCTGAATGACGGAGTCCGGCGAGATATTGGCCGGAATATAGGGGTTAATAATTGGGTTTCGTTTTCATCGTTTGGTAGGATTTGGGTATGGCTTCTTGCTTCTACAGAAGACATCGTTTTTGGTAGGGGAGATAGTTTGCTTCTTGGAGTGTGTTAATGTATATAAAGGTCGGTAGATGTGTTAACGAACTGAACCGAACCGAATACTAGTTTTTCGGCTTCAGATTCGTTTAGCTAAACAAACTGTTAGACTTGGTTCGTTTAGCTAAATAAACTTTAAAATTGGTTCGAGTTCAGCTCGATAACTTTATAACTGTTTAAACTAGCCGAACAGTTTGCGAACAGTTTGAATCGTTTAACTAAACGAACTCGGATATGTATTTGAATTTGGTTCGTTAATAAATGATTACCGAACGAATACAAATCGAACACGAACTAAACTCGAACAGTTCGCAAACTGTTTGGTTCGTGCAATAGCTCTTATCATGCCCTATTTCTCACTTTAAACAATGGGAGACGCTTTATATAATTATTTATGAAGTAATGGTAAATTTTATTGTGGTCTATGAGTAAAATTTAGTAGTTACTTATCAAATAATAGAAAACATAAAACAGAAGTGGAACCGTGCTAATTGCTGCTAAATGTCAATTATTACTTATATGATTGATTAATAAATGTATGATAGTTATTAAAGTCACCATAAAACTCGCATTAAAGTAGTAATACCAATTGATTATAGATCATTATATCACATAATATTGACATCAATGATCTTACTTTTGATAACTAATTTAAAAAAAAAAATTAGCGAGGAAATACTTGCACTATTATTTGTCAAAGTAGGGGAATCTAAATATGAGAAGGGAATTAAAGCGAAAAAAGTCGTTTCTAAAAATATAAAAATAGAACATTAGTAATCTTGAAATGCACTTTTTTAGAAAAATATGTCAGTCACTATAAGTTAGTACGCTATAACGAAATCCAAAATTAATCTTTCTTCGTCGTTCATGTTTCCTAAAACAAATCCATTATATACATCATTGTAATCCTTATTTTCTTGACCTGCATGTCAGTTAAATATCCTCTGATAAAGATCTTCTTACCTATTAAAATTTCACATACTACGTCTTCTAAATCTTCCTAAAATTGAACTTTTACAGTCTCATCTAAACCTACTTGAGGAGAATATACGCCAGTAATATTAATTGTTTCTTTTCAAGTACCAACTTATGTGCTATAATTCAATATTCTTTTCCAATAACACCTACTACTCCGTCTCTTAATGATGCATTTATAATAATCTCAGCTCCATTTCTTCTATTATTCTTTGATGTGTACCAGAGTTTAAATCTTGACTTGTCCATAATTCTATCTTTCTCACCTATATACTTTATCTATTCCAAACATAAAATATTTACTTTTCTTTTTATTATCGTGTTCAGTATCTCATTGTCATGTTCTTAAAAGTTTCAACGTTTCATATTTTTAGTCTAATACTCCTACCTAACCTAGTATTTTCTCTCTTATTATCTACCTTACGGCCTAAAACTCTTACTTATTTTTCACCGCATTCGAGTTCTCTAGGAGATGCAGCGGCCTTAGCTCAATTGTCGCTGTATTCGGTCCATGGAACGAGGACCCTTGCTTATTTGGCACTGCATTCAACCCCTCAGACGCAGCAGTCCTTGCCGAGACACCACATTCGGACCATAGCGTGCGTTCCATACGGAAAACATCCTAGCATTACCGTAGTTTCTTGTTTGATTTATAATTATGTTTTAGTGACAAAGTTTTATACGGTCACTAAACTAACTGGCTTTATGGGGTTGACAATTTCATTGCTGGACCTAGTAACAATAAGTTCAATAAAGATGAATACCGAAAACTGCTATCGGACCTAACGGACACATAGTTATCACCAGAAAAACGCAAAACCCCTTTCCAACTTCAAAATATAGAGAAAAGCAGTCTAATGAAAGGATGTGGCCACGAAGAAAATAGGTAAAATATAAGGTTTCAATCACGCTGTCTCACATATATAAAAAACTCTTTTTTTAAAGACAAAAAAATTTTAAACCTCTTCCTTTTTTACACACGTAACAGCGCGTGATTGGAGCCTCGTATTTTGTCTCACTTTCTGTCTTTCTTGATCTGAAGTGACTATCAACATAGAGATGTCTTGAGCCATCAACATAAGATGGGTTTAGATTTGGGTTGGCCAACAATAAGGCAAAATATAAGTATTCAATCACGCGACGCTACATGCACAAACTGTTTTTTTTAATTTTTTTTAAACCATTGACCACTTTGTATACGTGACGGCACGTAATTGCAACCCTCATATTTTTTTTACCTATCTCTTGGCTATATACCTAGTTTCACCCATTTTAGAAATTACACTATTCCTTTGGTTGGATATTTATAGTGTCCTTTTAGGAGTGTTTATCATTGTTGGATATTGACTTATCATGTATATTCTAGACTTTTTTTTTTTCATTTACAATAGAGTCAATGACACACTCTTTTTTGTCCTTAGAATATTATGGAACAAAGCAAAACGACTCACTAAATTGGATGCACTTCTTATATGTGAAGTATCAGTTATCGACACATCTTGATGCAATTTTCTTTATAGGTCATCGAGAAACAATCTCTGTGTGTTTCTAACATATGAGTATGGTTGCGTACATCTGACCCTCCTATATCCAGTCATAGTTGGAAGTCTCTAAATAAATGGAGTAATGTTGTTGTTGTTGATGATTTATATTCTAGACTTATTGTGTAAGTTGAAGATTCAAGATTTATTGTGCAGGTTTTGGATTTATTATGTAAGTTTGTAGATTTATCATATACATTGAGGTCGAGAGACACTATAACAGGAAAAACATTGATTGTACTAATTGTCAAGTCCGATGCCTTGTTTCTTTTGTGCTTAATTTTATATTATATTATGTGTGTGTATATGTATAGAATTAGTCAAATTCTCCCAACTTAAACTCTAAAACAAATCTTCCGAACTAAGTGAAATAGTATAATGAAACAACGTTTCATAAGCTAAGATTAGTTTTCAAATCTTCAAATAAACTTACGAAATATCATTGACTATGGAGACCTTGTAAGTTGTGAATAGCCCAACCATGCTAAGTCGAAACCTATAGAAATTTGTCCTCCAAGGTTGTAAATGAACCAAGCCGTTTGGTTGTTCGGCTCGTTTGGCTCAAGTTCGAGTTCGGGTTTGGCTCGGATAAAAGGTTAATGAACAAAGCTTGAACATTTTTTTTATGTTCGAACTCGGTAAGTGGCACCGTTCGTTTAAGGTGTCAGGCTCGTTAATGTTGTTCGTGAGTTAAATGAACCAATCTTGAACAATTAAATATGTTCGTTTAAATAAACGATCAAGCTCGACTCGTTCGCTAAGTTAAATGAACTGAGCTTGAACAACACAATGCTCGCACGTTCGGGTCGTTTACAGTCCTACCTCCAAGGTCTAACCCTTCAAAGCCTATTTGATAAGACAAAATTTTCATACCATTTAACAAAAGTCTATACGACCATGTCAAGATGCACATTTTTTTTTAATAACGTCAGAATTTTTGTTACCGCTACTAGTTTTGTCCATTTGGCTATTTACTTTTTCATAATCAAATGTCGAAAATCATATTCTTATTTTTTTTAACCATACACAATTAAAAAAGATAATATGATACCGCACCCCTATTTGAGGCAATTTAAGTTTCAAAAAGTGTATGAGGGACTAAAGTGTATATTTCCTAACCATTAGGGAGTTTAGGTAATATTCCCTAAATTAGAGACGTGTTTTTCACGCTCTCGTGGAACATTCAAGATTTTCTTAGTCCATCCTTTCAAAAAGCTTATTCAATCAAAGCCGTCAGGCAATTCTCCCTATCGAGCAGTTCTAATTCTTCCTCACTTTCGTGAAAAACAGCAAATTCTGCTAATCAAAATTGTTTCGATTAATTGCAGTTGAGTGCAGTAGGATAAATCATCCGCCCCCAACTAACCAGGGTATGCAGTAATTTCTGATGATGGAGAAAGCGGAAACGCCGAGATCAATGGAGCTTCAGTGCGTAGGGAAGCTTGAAATCGTGAGACCAGAGCCAGCTGGTTTTCTATGCGGTTCAATTCCTGTCCCTACCGATAATGCTTTTCGTGACTATGATCCTGCCGCTCTCATTCCCGCCGCTCGCACGTACGTTTGTTCCCCCCCACCCCCCCTAATTTCCTGCTAATTTGCCTTACCAGACGCTTCTTTTTTAACTATGCTATACATTATCATATTATCTGTGAACTTATTATTCATATTCTTTTCATGCGTGCTTGCCGATGATATTTGATTTTGCTAGGTTGCGAGTCGTTCTATTAATTCACATTTCTTTTGGTTATTCAAAAAAGAGGTTTTCCTTTTCTCTTTCCTGGTTGATGTGTTTCTGTCAAGTGTGTGGTCTTCAAGCCTGGAGCAAGCCTAACGAGGCGTGTGTTTTGGTTTTTCAAAATGAGGTTTTCTTTATTGTAATGGTTGATGTGTTTTTGTTAAGGGTGCGGTTTTAGGCCTGGAGTAAGCCTATCGAGGTTTGTGCTTGGTTCTTGGCACATGCTTTAAGCTCAAAATCATCTCTTCAAAGTAAAATTGAAGCTATTTTTTGGTGTGGGTGTTTTTTTTTTTTTTTTTTGGGGGGGGGGGGGGGGTTGATATTATATCTTTTGAGAATATATATATATTCAAACAATAAGTTACTTAAAGAAAATGAAATATGTTTTTATATTCTTTTGCCTCGTTCAATTTAACTAGGGCTTCTTTATTACTTTAGTAGATCATCTACCCAACTATATAACCTTTGCTTTTTGTATTTGTAAGTTCCTTAAGGTTTAACAAATTTTAAGTGGGAGAAGTTTTTCCTTTTTTTCGGTTTCCATTTAGCGGCTTCCTGAATGCCAAAACATAAAATCTGTACTCATTGTGAACTAAGAAAGTATTTGTTTTTCTTCTACATCTGCTGCCTTTTAAAGTTGCCTGCATGGTCCCCTTTAGTATAGCCTCTGGTGATATCCATGCAATGAGCAATCTTAGGGCTGCTGGAACAACGGAAGTTTTCATCCTATTTTAGTGGCTGATTTGAAAAGGACTCATCAGTAAAAGGGTCACATGTTTTGGTGAGTGAGACAGCTTGTGCTTATGTATCCACTGTAGGTTTAGATGCAGTGCTTTTAAAATTTAGGTTCCACGCACACTCCATTTTTCATTGAGAGAGTGCAAAGCTTGTTTTATCATTGGGGTGGACTTATAATTGGTTTGCCATATTTACCCTTTGCATTGTAGCAAGCTCATGGAAATTTGTCTGGCATGTAATCCTCTGCGCATTTGTGGTAAAATTTGTAATTAGAGTAGAATAATGATGGTTCAGGGTGCAAGATCCAAGATATCAAATTATTCCTACAGAGACGGACCTTAATGTGTTGCCGATTCCTGACAAGGGTGTACCAATATTTCCGCCACATGCAAGGACATCTGATGGTATCACCATTTCATTACTATTTCTTTCGTTACAGTGGTTTGGTACATAATTTTGTCTTCTGCTACCTTCATTTATATATTCTTGCCCTGGTTGTACATGCAAGTTTTATAATATATATATTGTGTGAGCTTTAGAATATAAGTTATCGCAAGAGGCAATTTATTGGTATTGATGTATTAAATTCCAAGGAGGTGAGCTGTATTGGCTGTATGTATCAATAGTCATAGTTCTTCTCTAAACGGCTTAAAAAAACATATTTTTCAATGTTCTTTTTCTATGACTTCTTTGGATTCCGTCTCCCTCATTTAAGATGAGTTTCCTCTTCAATCTTTCAATGGCTGACATTTATTTAAATTTGCCTCAGCGCATGACTATACAATATCAGAGGTGACCATATGAATGCTCATGGCTTGTGCTCCAATTCTCTTCCTGATATAGTCGTTGCTTGGTGTCCATGTTGTCCAATGTTTTTGATCCTCATTCCGCTAGCCTCATGATTACTTAATCATAGTTTATTGCCAAATATTCATTGCCGCCCTTATGGCCATTTTGTAAAATAGCTTAAGAGAATCTCAACAATCACATGAAGAGGCCAATTTCAAGGAAGCCTGAAGGAACTTTCTCTCTCTAACAAAATTTTCTCCTGCTTCCCTCTAAAGCCTTCGAACAATCCCAAAACCCCGAAACTTTTTTATTCTCTCTCCTCTCCCTTTCACCTACTTTCAGCCACAAAAACTCGCCCACTCTATCGTCAACAGTCTTTTTTGGCCATCCAGCCGCCGAAAAGCGGTTAGAAAACAAAATAATCACGTTTGTCTCTACTAAATGGTTGGATCATCTTGATTTAGCCGTGTAACCCGACATGCAAGTTTTAATTCGGGCTAAATCAGCATGGTTTCCCTGCTGAAGCCGGATTTCACCCTATAAATTTGATTTCAATAAGGGCAAGAAGTCCTCCCCTATTAAACGCACTAAAATAGCAAAATGTAAGCAAAAATGGAACACTTCCATGGTTGGACAGGTTGTGGGGAACAATGCCTTCTGTTTTAATATGTAAAATTTCGCGGAACGAAGATGGATTTCTAAAAGGCTACTGGAATTGCAGCGAGTGGAAAATGACTTGTTTGCCTTTAGATTTCAATCCGAAGAATCCAAATAAGGTATACTAGAGCTTTCTCCGATGCCCTTTGGAAAGAGGGTTCTATTCTTATGGCCCTGGAATTTGGATAAACCTATTCAGAAATTGAAACTAAATGCGGTTCCTATCTGGGTGCAATTCCCAAAATTTAACCACGTTATTTCAATGAGCATCAGAGCATGTCCTTGGAAGTCTAGGCACTCTTATTGGGAAGCCTTTATTTATGGATAGGCTAACGTCTACCCAAGATAGGGCCGCTTATGCTAGGATGTGTCTTGAAATTAAGGCGGACGAAGATCCACCCTCATGCATAGACTACACAGATGAATATGGACCCTAATGCACCCAGAAAGTAATATATGAACGGCTGTCAGCCATGTCTTGAAGTGTAAAGCGTTTGGCCACAACTGTAATGGCAGTCCCTCAAATGGTGAACCAATTAAGGGTCCGCAGAACCAGGAACTAGCAAAGAGAAATCCACAACCCATGCAAAAAAGAAATGAAGCTAAGGATAAACAACAGACTGCTAGGGCTATTCAGTATAGGGGGATAGTGGACCCAAGTAAAAGCCATTTCTAACTTCAACTCAAGTGCTAACGAAAGTGACAAGGATGCTTGTACCTCACAGGCAGCAATTCAAAGGAAAAAGGTGCACAACAATGTGGTGGCTACCCGTCAAGGCCCTCCAGTAACACTCAGAGGGAAGTAAACCTAAATTATACTAAACCACCTAATGAACATATAACTAATGCAAATAAATTTGATGTACTTGCAGGTCTAGATTCCGACTCAATCGATGAACCACCCAACCAGGGTCACCAGGTGATTATGCAAGAAGCGAATCAGAAGATAATGGTTGAGAGCCTCTCAGCTTCGTCCTTATCCGTGGAGGATGAGTCTTTCCTAGAGTTTGAGATGGAAAAGACCAGAATAAGGATCCTTAGAATCCTCGCCAGAATAGGTAGTAAAACCTGGGACCGGTAATGGTAAGGTGGAAGGCAAGCTCTCTGTTCGCAAAGAACTGGTTCAAGCCACTAATATTATGGGTTTTGAACACTCGGAGGACGAGTCCCTGGATAGCTGTGCTCCCTTGGGGCAACTCATTCAGAGGACTACCCTTAGAGCCAGAGAAAGTGGGATGGTAACATCCAAAAGTAGCAGTCCACACAAGAGTGATGATATAATTAATGATATGTGGACTGATGATATAATGACATCATGGCATCCTCTGTCAAGGAACAAATTATGGACTTAAACATAGACACTGATACACAACCTAATAAAAAAACACTTGCATTGCACAAGTAAAGCAGAACAGTCGAGGGGGTAGATGGGGGAGACCTAGAGGGTCAAATACTAATAGATGATCAAGCTTGCGTTTTGGAATGTGGGGGGTTTTAACTCCCCTCTTAGACAGAAGGAAGTAAAGGACTTCATATATGGAAAGAATGTAAGACTGCTTGGCTTTGTAGAAGTTAAGGTCAATCAAAGGAAAGATGACACTATTTCTAGGAAAGCTTTTAGGAATTGAGAGATAGTGTATAATGTCCTTCTTAAGTGTCTAGAAACTGGGTGTCATGGAATTTAAACCTCTTTGAAGGTAAAATGCTACCTTGTAATGACCAGTCCATTACTTGTAGCTTTAGGCAAACAGGCACTCAGGATGAAACCTTTATCCTGGCAGTTGTATATGGATTTAATGAGAGAAGTAATAGAAGAGAACTATAGAGAGAGCTCATGTATCAATTTCAGTTATATGAAAATCAACCTTGGCTTATTATGGGAGATTTCAACATAGTAATGAACTGCCATGGAAAGATATGTGAGAAAAGAATTGATAGGAATGTTGTTAAGGAGTGCACTGATTGGATAAGTGACATGGACATTGTTAGCCTACCATCTAGATGGTTTAAGTACACTTGGTCTAACAATAGGGTTGATGACCAAAGAGTATATTCTAAGTTTGACCATATGTTTTGTAATGAACACTTGAATGGTGGGTTCCAACATCCAAGCGTTAAGTCAATGCTTAAAAGCAGTTGGGATGAATATCTTAGCGGCAATCCCTTAGCTAGGCTAGCTAAGAAGCTTAACATACTAAAAGAATCTCTCAGATTACTGAACAAAAAAAGGTATGGAAACATTATGGTTAGAGTTGATACTGCTAGGAGCAAATTAAAGGAAGCTCAGTCTAAGTTAATTAATGACCCTTTTAACACCATATTGCAGGCTGAGGTAAGTAATGCCAGGGAGAACTATACCAACTTTCTAGCTGTTGAGGAGTCTTTTTTGAAAGAAAAATCTAAATCAAGTTGATGAAATAGGGTGATAGAAATACCAAATTTTTCCATCATACAGTTAAAGTGCATGATGCTAAGAACAAGATACTAAAGCTTCAGAATGATGAGGGTATCATGGTGAAGATTATAATCAAATGCTACAGTTGGAATCAACAATTGATTTCTTTCAAAAACTGTTCACTAATCTCTCTCCCCAAGTTGTTTCGCGGTAAGAGTGGGAGTGTAAAACCCTCTCACAGTTACAGAATGACACCCTGATCCTCCCAGTGACCACTACAAAGATTAGGGATGCCTTTTTTCCTTAAACTCAGATAGCGTCCTGGTCCTGATGAATTCTCTGCCATTTTCTTCAAATAAAATTGTCAATCAATAGGTGACGATTTCACCCAGGCTATGAATACTTCTTTAGTAATGGATACATCCACTATCCTATAAATGTTGCAACCATATCCTTGATACCAAAGTCTGACAACCCAATCAACACTACGCAGTTTAGGTATATTTCATGTTGCAATGTGGTTTAGAAAGTTACTTTGAAGATCCTTGTGAATAGACTTAAACCTTTGATTCCCCTATCTCCTAGACGAAAACCAATCTGCCATTGTTAAGGGAAAGAACTATCTAAAAAAATCATCTTACTTGTGCACGAGATAGTCAAAAATTAAAGAGATCTAGGGGTTCAAAGTGTTGTGCTACTAAAATAGACATTATAACAGCTTTTGATACAGTTAGTTGGTCATATTTGATGATGATCCTTAATAACATGAACTTTCCGATGCATCACTACCACTTCCTTCTCCATTAACATGAATGGTGCACTTACTGGAAAATTCAATGCCTCTAGAGCCCTTAGACAAGGGGATCCGCTCTTCCACTTACTTACGAAAAGACGATCTTCCACTTTTTCTATATACACCTTGTCTTTAAACCCTTTTAACAGCTCATACTCAACTATTCCAAGAGGTTTTTCATTGTATTTTTTCCCCTTTAGTTAGTTATTATCGTTACAAGTATTAGTTGTTGTTGCTAAACCTTTCATGGTGGAAAGGGTGCTGTCGTTGCTGGTCCATTGATTCTATTGATATCAATAATTTCTAATTTCCGCATTTCGTCTAACCTTGCAGTCCTATAAGAAAAAAAACCATTTTGCTGTTATTATTCGTCTGCTTTCGTAGTTCCTCTTTTTAATGATTTATTTCAGTGATGTATAGGATTTGTTGGCCGAGGTAGTTTATAGTGTGTGTTAAGAGTAAATTATCCGCAGTCTGTTTATGTGCATTATGCAAACAGCAAAAATAATTATGAACAACTAAGAGTGTGAGTTACGACCAGTTTGTGCTACCAATATCCGTATTCAGTTCAGGTGACACATGCTGATGGGGTTTCCGCCACACACCCCCCCCCCCCCCCCAAAAAAAAAAAATTTAGTAGCATAATTTGATTAATAATCATGTTTCAGATTTTTCTTTTTCTGACACCCTTCTACTACGAGACTGTAAATGATGCAAGCTGACACGGGTAGGATCCACTCTTCCACCTCCAACAACCTTTCCACAAGGGGTTAGGCACAAAGAAGTAAACTTCTCCTTGCTTCCGTTGTGTAGAAATCGCCGGCTTAAGCAATACCTTAGATTCAAGTGTGCGTTTGTAGGCAAACCTTCGATAGGCCCTCCTAGACGGTCACTTCAACCCTTGGCAATCACCCTCAATTTGCTCAAGATTGAGAGATATTAGCCTTGATTTTTAGTGCAAAATCAAGAAAACAAGGTTCCATCCTTTTGGGAGAGAAAACCAAAACTCAAATTGGATTGAATAAAAAAATGTCGTTGTTCTTCTTGTGGCCAGCGGCCTTGACTAAATAAAAGGCTGAATTTTTAGCCCAAAAACAATCAAAAAGAAAGATAAACTCTATCCTAAAAATTCTATCAAACGTTTAAACTGAGATAAACTATAATGTCTCTAAAACTATCTTGAAAATGACGTTTTTCTTGTCTCTCTGAGGTAAGCCGATTGTTTTTATTAATTTGATGACTTTGGGGATCAATTTTGATGTTTGGATAAGCTTGGAGATATCTTCAAAAGGTGGTTGAGACTTTATCTTGAATTATCTTGCATTTGACTTCCAAAATTCCTTTGAATTATCTTTCAAAAATTTCTCCATCTTTATCTTCCTTTGGCCGTATCAATCTCTCCTTCCTGAAAAAGATTCGTCCCGAATCTTAGCGGGTATGCCATGAGGGATAAAGGTCCTGCGTTCAAGTATCAACTTTCAGCATTCAGCCCATTTGACCCAAAAAAAAAAAAAAAGAAACAGCCAACCCCACAGGCGGCACCTACCCTACCCCCACCCCTACTGGCCGCACCTACCCCCCCCAAAGCCAAAATTCATCAGCAACCAAAAATCATCTAAACACCTCATAAACAGCCCCAATTGACTCCTCAAACCAAAATCCCTACTTCAATTCATCAAAATCCCCAAATTAGGCCAAAACCCTAATTTTGCCTAACCCTAATTTTTGTTTTTTTGGCCAAATTCTCACTAATCCAAGGGTGTTTCTTGAAATTGAAGGTACCACGGTGATCACGGAGTTCAATTCTACACTCTGCCCAAAAACAGAATTTTGAGGGTAAAAGTGTAAAATTACGATTTTGCCCCCCGGAAAAAAAAAAGAAAAAAAAATCAGAATCTGAAAAAAAAAAAAAAGACAGAAAAATGGCAGAAAAGTGAAGAAAGAAAATCAAAAGCAAAAGGAAAACCATTGGACCTTTATTACACCATTGTATGAATTCAGTCACAATATGAAATCAAGCCACATAAAAATCAAAATCAACCAATAGCTTCGGTAGCAACAAGATTGAATATGACTAGGTGGCTTTTTGGATAATGTAGGCAAATATGTGTGATGCTGAATTCAAATTCCTAATCAACGATCCTAAATGCTCAAGTTGTCAAAGAAAAAAAAATGCAATCTTTTTTTTTTTTTTTTTGAATAAGATGAGTATATGTCGGGAGTCAAGTAGCAAGAAAAGAAACCCAAAAAATATGAGCTTTTAGAATTAAGATGGTTTTCGGATGATTTTTTTTATGAATTTTTCGGCTGATTTTTTTTTTTTTTTTTTTTTTTTGAATGATGATGAAAATATGAGAAAATTTCAGATTGAAGACAAAAAAAAAAAAAGTGCAGGATAGATGGTGGAATTGAGTGACCTGTGGCTCTGATACCAAATTGATGCAAGCTGACACGGGTAGGATCCACTCTTCCACCTCCAACAACCTTTCCACAAGGGGTTAGGCACAAAGAAGTAAACTTCTCCTTGCTTCCGTTGTGTAGAAATCGCCGGCTTAAGCAATACCTTAGATTCAAGTGTGCGTTTGTAGGCAAACCTTCGATAGGCCCTCCTAGACGGTCACTTCAACCCTTGGCAATCACCCTCAATTTGCTCAAGATTGAGAGATATTAGCCTTGATTTTTAGTGCAAAATCAAGAAAACAAGGTTCCATCCTTTTGGGAGAGAAAACCAAAACTCAAATTGGATTGAATAAAAAAATGTCGTTGTTCTTCTTGTGGCCAGCGGCCTTGACTAAATAAAAGGCTGAATTTTTAGCCCAAAAACAATCAAAAAGAAAGATAAACTCTATCCTAAAAATTCTATCAAACGTTTAAACTGAGATAAACTATAATGTCTCTAAAACTATCTTGAAAATGACGTTTTTCTTGTCTCTCTGAGGTAAGCCGATTGTTTTTATTAATTTGATGACTTTGGGGATCAATTTTGATGTTTGGATAAGCTTGGAGATATCTTCAAAAGGTGGTTGAGACTTTATCTTGAATTATCTTGCATTTGACTTCCAAAATTCCTTTGAATTATCTTTCAAAAATTTCTCCATCTTTATCTTCCTTTGGCCGTATCAGTAAAGGTCTTCACCTTACATGTTAGCATATTAAACTTTAGTATGGATTGTCTACAAGAGAGTCCTCTCAGTTTCTGGTTAACTCCGTAAACGCCAGTTAGGGCTAAAACACGAAATGCCTCATGAAAAAGGATTTTGTGCTGCTAAAGGAGTCCAACTTCTTCAACCCTCGGGTACCATTATAGACAAGTGGTATTTAGGTTCCTGTTTGCCTTTTGTTTAGCGTATGACATGTTTTGGTTAATTATTATAGAGGTATGTATTTTGGGGGAAGAATCTTGTGGCACATTCTACTGACAGATATATGTCAGATCACTATAGGATGGCTCTTTTTTGGGTTCACATTGTCTGTACTACTAATATATTTGGACTGACATTTATTCTGATGGTTTTCTTCATAATATCTTTATTTTTGCATTGGGAATGTTGGCATTGCTTTTCCAGTATTCTCACCTTTCCATTCCCAAGTTATCTGAAGTTCTTTTGTTTTTCTGGTAATGTTCTGGGTTTTAAAAACCGGCAATCTTCTCCTGACATTTTCGTCCTTAAGATCCCAGACCCCTATACTATCCCTTCCCCTTCTTTTCCTACCAATTCGCTCAAGTAGGGAATTTTTTTGATATCTTCGAAGTTATTTAACAGATTTACCAAGGGAAAGCAGGACTATTAGATCAAATCTTAGTAGGAAAGCGGAAGCTCTTGCTGTCTCTGGACTTGTGGATTATGAAGATGAGATAGATGTCATTGCCCCTGCTGACATTTTGAAACAGATTTTTAAGATGCCGTACTCCAAAGCCCAATTATCAATTGCTGTGCGTCGTGTTGGGCAGACTTTGGTTCTGAATGTGGGGTAATGTATTCTTGTTGGCCTTTCTTTTTATCTTTTTTTGCTCCGCCTGTCATCTGAATCCATTGATTACTCTGAAGCATTCTTTTACTAGGCCTGATGTCGAAGAGGGGGAGAAGCTGGTTAGAAGGCGTGACAAGGCTGCAAAATCTGCAGATGAATCTCTGTTTTTGAATTTTGCTATGCATTCCGTTAGAATGGAAGCTTGTGACTGTCCACCAAACTATCAGCCTGCTCAGAAGGACAAACGTGGTTCAAATGTTGTTCCTGGTCAGTTTGAATCAAGTGACGAGCCTCTTGATGCTTTTGCAGAACGAGAAAGTGTTTCCTGTGGGCAGAATGATTACATCGTTAAGGATAAGGAACTTAATCAACAGCGCAGCTCACATATGAATAAGGGAGAGTTCTTTCCTGTAAAGAAGAACAAAAGTAGAAATAAGACGCGTCATGCTGTTAAAGAAGTTTCAAAAGTAAAAGAGAAGTCAAAGAGCTCGATGCAAGAATCAGAAAAATATAGAAGAATAAACAGAGATGGGTTCTTGAGGGTTTTGTTTTGGCAATTTCACAACTTCCGTATGCTTCTAGGCAGTGACTTGCTTATATTAAGTAATGAAAAATATCTTGCTGTGAGTTTGCACCTTTGGGATGTTTCTCGGCAGGTAGTTTACTTAGGCACCACCTTTTTTTAATCTTATTCTTCTAGAAGGGACGATTAATTATTTTTGTGTGCACTTTTGGCAGGTGACACCAGTAACTTGGCTGGAAGCATGGCTTGATAATGTAATGGCAAGTGTGCCTGAATTGGCTATATGTTACCATCAAAATGGTGTTGTTCAAAGTTATGAGCTTATGAAAACGGAGGATATATTTCTACTGAAGGGCGTCGGTGAAGATGGCACACCTGCTTTTCTCCCTCATGTTGTTCAGCAAAATGGTCTCATGGTCATGAGTTTTTTACAGGAGAACTGCAAGCAAGATCCTGGTGTTTATTGGGTAATGATATAATTTCTTCCAGTTAAAATTTATTCAACTCGTATTAATCATCTGGGATCTTCCTCATCTTTTGACTCAACGTTGTGCAGCTATACAAAAGTGCTGGAGAGGATGTCATGCAGCTTTTTAATTTATCCATGATGCCTAAAGCCCGTCACGATGATGTCTGTGATGATGCACAAAGTGCTCTACCGTCTTTAATATCTAATGCAAGAAGTGATTTTTTACTGTCACTTGGGACCCTGTTGTACCGCATTGCTCACAGGCTCTCATTTTCAATGGTATTCATTTGTGTTGCATTTATTTATTTGAGGGATGTACTACATTTCTTCCGATTGTTGCGCTTTCTTCTGCTGGATTTTCTTTCATCAGATTATTTCTTTTTTGCTTTTTGATTCTGCAGTCCGCAGATAAAAGAGCCAGGTGCGTGAGGTTTTTCAGACAGTGTCTCACTTTCCTCGATGAACCTGATCATTTGGTATGTTGGTATTTAAATTGAAGATGTGCTTTTGTTATTCTTCTCTCTCTCTCCTTTGTACTGTGATGAAGTTAATATCATAACTTTAATGGGAGAATGTTGTCTAGATTGTACGTGCTCTCGCCCATGAACAATTTGCGAGGCTCCTTTTGCTCTCCGACAAGGAGCTGGAGTTACCATCTGATGGGCTGCCTGTAGAATCTGAAGTTTCAAATGGTGCTGAGGAAGACCTTGTTGAAGTGTTTGCGGCTAAATCTGGACCAACTGATGATGCTATAGTCTGTTCTGCAAATCCTGAGGTTGAGTTAACGAGGAATGACGAAGCAATTACAGATTTAGGACCGAGAGACACTGCCGACTGGGCGCAAGATGCAGAGAAAGCTTCTTCTGTAACATCCAATTTGCCAGGGGGGATGCAACGAATTCCTGCTGCAAACGCATCCAGTTCTAGTAGACATAGCTCTTCAATTTCTAATTCCACAGAACCTTCAGGTCCTATGATGTACAATATGTCAGATTCAATTTCATCTAAGATGGCTGCAGTACACCATGTTTCTCAAGCTATTAGATCCCTAGGGTCGAAGCGGCAAATTCAAAGCATTGAACAAGATATTGACTCTAGGAAAAAAGTTGCAGATGAGCTGCCAGCTTCAATGGACTTTGCTTTATGTCCCTGTGGGGATGCTGACTGTTTAGAAGTTTGTAACATCAGTCGATGGCTTACAACTTCAGAATTGGATGATAAGTCATGGAAACTTGTTTTGTTGCTTGGCGAATCGTATTTGGCTCTGGCACAAGCCTATAAGGATGACTCTCAGCTATATCAAGCTTTCAGAGTTCTCGAATTAGCATGTTTGGTTTATGGCTCAATGCCACATCTTGAAAATAGGAGGTTTATTTCTTCAATCTCTTGCAACTCATCAAAGCAGCTGGAAATTGTTGGGAGAAATGATAAGGGAAGATCCCTAACAAGTGAGGATTGTTTAGCCATTGAGCAGTTACCCACTAATAATCTTTTCTGGACAAGGGCTTGGACATTAGTCGGGGATTTGTATGTTGAGTTTCACTTGATAAAGAAAAAGGAGAATTCATTACTATCAGAAAAGAATTCCTTCTCCAATGGATTGAAAATGTCTTCTGAAGTTGTTAAAGAAGTCAAAAGGCTTAGAAAGAAGCTGGGACAGTTTAGCCAGAACTGTACTTCTTGTTCATTGGTAAACTGTAGTTGCCAGACTGAGAGGGCAAACAGTGGCAGTAGCGCCAGTAGCAGTTCAGGACCTGTTCGTGCTGCTCATGGAAGAAAGCATAGTAAGAATCTATCTGCAAAGGCTAGCCCCTGTTCAAATTCTGAGAACAAAGAAGCTTCTACGGCTGATTGTACAGGTGAAAGCATAATTTCACGGGGAAGAAAACACCACAAGGATAATCTGTTAACTGACACCTCAAATCCTCGGGAATTGATTGATAATGGAGAACCTAGAGTTAGTATTCCGCCAAAGAGTACCGAGGGAGTAGGAATTCAGGAATCGACAGGTGGTATCTTCAAGTACGTCAAGAATCCAGAAGTAGGAGATGGTGATGTAAATCTCATCATTGCCTTGAAATGCTATGAAGAAGCTAGAAAAGTACTCAGACAGAGTACTGTCTATTCAGGAGAATATGAATCTGTAGCCAGAAAGAAAGGATGGGTTTGTAATGAGTTAGGCCGTAGTAGGCTGGAAAGAAGAGAACTGGATGTAGCTGAGATTGCTTTCGCAGATGCAATTATTTCTTTCAAAGAAGCATCTGACTATACCAACATCATATTAATCAACTGTAATCTGGGGCATGGCAGAAGAGCAGCAGCTGAAGAAATGGTAGGGAAGATTGAAGCTTTAAAGAAACATGCCATGTTTCAAGACGCATACACTAGTGCACTGGAAAACGCTAAAGTTGAATACAGTGAATCACTCAGGTATTATGGAGCAGCTAAGATGGAAGTAAATGCCATGCCAGAAGATTCTGAATCTGACTCGGGTAGTTTGAGAGACGAAGTGTACACACAGTATGCACACACATATCTAAGGCTTGGCATGCTTTTAGCAAGAGAAGATACAGTTTCTGAGGTTTATGGAAATGTAGTCCTGGAAGATATTCTTAGTCCTGTTAGTGCTGGAGGCAGAAAAGAATATCGAAAACATGAAATTTCTGCAAATGAGGCTATCAGGGAGGCTTTGTCTGTGTATGAGTCGCTGGGTGATTTGCGCAAACAAGAGGCTGCATATGCATATTTCCAGCTAGCTTGCTACCAAAGAGATTGTTGTTTGAAGTTATTGGATTCAGATACAAGGAAGAATACTATGATAAGAAGCGAAAATAAAAGATTAAAGCAATATGCAGCACTAGCTGATAGGAACTGGCAAAAGGCGATGGACTTTTATGGCCCCGGTACTCATCCTGTGATGTATCTTGCTATTCTGATGGAGAGATCTGATCTGTCATTTAATATCTCAAGTTCTTTTCGCTCGACCGTGGTATGCTTCTGCTTTTCCTTCTGATATATGTCTTAACTCTTTGCGTCTTTATTGTTTCATAGACAGTACCTGTTGGAACCCTTGAGTATACATATACCAAAGTATTTAGTAAGTTGCATCAACAGATTTCTTGAATTGCATGAAGTTATGATGTGGCATGACATCTGAGTGCTCGATTTTTCCAATTTGTTGCCTTAAATATATCTGTACTGTATGGAGTTCATTGTTTGGGTCATAGGAGTAGTTTGTACTTAATTTTCTAATGTGATTTTTTTCTTGCACTTGGTGCTGCCATACTGTATTTTGAGGCTCTTGCGATTCTTTAGCACTCCTTGTCCCTTCCCCTCACTGGTTGTTCACTCAATGATGGCAAGATGACGGTTTCTTAGGTACATCTGTGCATTTTGTTGATGTTTGCTAAATTTGGAAATTCTATTTTTTTCCCTTTTCCTTCTTTTACTTTTCAATTGGCTTAGCGGTAAAAAATTATCATCCTTGCAACTGGTTTTTTTTAAAACTTTGTGGCTGAACAATCAACTACTTCTATTCCAGTCTCACGAAATTGAAATTTGCATTTATCTGAAAGTACTATGCTTTGTTGCAATTATAATACATATTTTATGGGCAGAAGCGTGATAATCAAGCCTTTCTTTTGGTTGAGTAGCAAGCCATTGAAAAGACCGAAGGTGCAATCTTTAAGATAATTTGGCACGAAAATGTATGCGTGTATCATTTTCTGCTCGTTTCCTTTGTTTCATGACCTGAATTTTACTCCACATGATCGACTTGCTTTAGATGGCATATCTTTTCGTCATAACTTGTCATGGTGGATGGCATATCTTTTCGTCATAATTTGTCATACCTGCATGGTTTAAAAGCTCTTTTCGAATATCTGAAACCGAACTCTTGAAAACATTTGCAGCAACTGGAGTCTGCTATAGCTCGACTTCTTGAAGGGCGCCATTTGTCCGAAATCAAATCATTTAGCGACGACAATCCAGAGCTTTCTGCTAGATTCTGGGGCCAACTACAGATGCTGTTGAAGAAAATCTTGTCTGTAACATTCTCAATACACGCACCGAAATCTGCTGCAAACCCTCAGCAAAACCTTACCGGTAAGCCGGGTGATGTTGCAAAGCTCAAGGAGCTCTACAAGATGGCCCTGAAGTCCACTGATTTCAGTCAGTTGCATACTATGCATAGCTTGTGGTTATCTTGACGGTAATATTAGTCGTTTTCTATAATATGAATGTAACTTATGTCTCATATTCTATCAAGTGGGAAGTTTATAGCATCTTTATGGCACCATGCTGTCGTTTTGAGAAACATCAGTCATGCCTATACGCATACTATGTTTAAGATATAATGCGATCAATATAATATGGTAGTTTTGAAGCATCTACATGGTGGTTTATCATCTTTAGACATCTGCTTTTTGATAATCTGGCTTAGTTTCAGCTGTATCATGTTCCTTTTTTTGGTTATGTATAGATCTTGTGGAAGGTTGAGTGTATGCAGATTAGGCGGCCTTGGGCAGCAACACTTATATCCAGAGAGAATCCAAATTGGACTTTTTGTAATGATCATTGCATTTGCGGGTGAAAAGTGAAGGTTCGAATTCCATCCTCCTCCTGCGTGTGCGTGTGTAAAGATAAAGAAGACAATGTGGAAACAATTTATACTTGTTGCTCTTTTTTAATTAAAAAAATAAGGATTGTGTTATTATTTGAATGTTGTCTGTTCTTGGGGATAGGGGTTGGGGGTGAGGGGTTACCTTTCTCATGTTGTCATAATATGGAGACAACTTATGCTTAATTTTTTTTCTTTTAACGAGGTTTGTGTTGTTTGAATGTTATCTTCTTGGGGTTATCTTTTCATGGTGTGGTTAAGGGTGTTCATGAACCGAGCCGAGCTGAATACTAGGTTTTCGAATTCTGATTTGTTTAGCTGGAGTTCGTTAGCTAAACGAGCTTTAAAATTGGTTCGAGTTCGGCTCGATAACACTAAAAATGTTTAAACGAGCCAAATAGTTTGCGAACAGTTCGGTTCGTTTAACTAAACAAACTCAAATAAGTGTTCGAATTTGGCTCGTTTAAGCAAAATTAACGAACTCGAATACGAATCGAACTCGAACAATTCGCGGATTGTTTGGTTCGATTAACCGCCCTAGTTGTGGTGGCTCCACCAAAGGGTTTTCACCTTTATATTCTTCTGATTTCCTAAAATGAATCTTAACATTTATGAACATGGGAAGGTGGGAACTAGTAAATGCTCGACTCATTTAAGTTTACATAGGATGGTGAGAATCGTAGATGCTCGACTCTTTTAAGTAAGATGTCTTGATGTCGAAATTAAATTTATGTGAATAGATGAGACGTTGTTGGAGTGTTTTATCTTGTTAAAGCGCTTTGATGGGTATTAAATGAGAAGGACAAGACAATGAAGTCCTCAAATTAAATGTCCATTTAGTATTAAATTCGTAACTGAAACCACTCTTCTCCTAAATACTCCATTTCTTCCTTTAATGTAGCCGAAATCCCCTCCCCCTCCCGCCTTCCCATCCACCCAAAAACAAGAACTATTTTATTGAATTCCCCCATTCAAGGTCAATAGGCAAAAGCAAAAACCATGTTTTCATCGAGAATGGAGATGTTGATTTTGATAGTTTTACCCTTTTCTTTCTTTGCAAATGTGGCTATGGGATTGGATGCACAATCTCCAGGTCGAACAGTTGAAGACAAAAAAATTTACATAGTCTACACTCTCAAACCACCCCAAGGGGTAGAAGAGAAAGACTATGCTATCCAACTTTTAACTCCTGTTCTTCAAAGGTATATCCTTTTCTTGCTTCCATATTATGGTCCATATCTATTCATCATGAAATTTTGACCCCGAGCAATCTCTATTTTATTCATGAAATGTGTATTGTGGTAGAAAAAGTTCTAAATGTTCAGACATGTTTGGCCATTGGATTAAAATTGGTTTGCTCATTCAGAAGATTCATGAATTCAATGATTGATTGGCACTCAAATGACAGATAATGACATTGGGTGACATTTTAAGGAGGGTTTTGTTTCCATTTCCAATAGAGTCAAGGATACACTATTCCTTGATTTTGGAATACGATGGAATAAAGCAAAATGACTTACTAAATTGGCCGTGCTTCTTATATTGTGAAGTATCAATTGATCGACACAGCTTGACGCAATTTTCATCATTATGGGTCATTGGACAACAATGTTTATGTGTTTATAACACATGGGTATGGTTGTGTACATCCGACTTTTCTTATACCAGTCATAGACGGGAGACTCTAAGGCAATGGGGTAATGTTGTTGTTGATGTGAAGGAAGGTTTTGTGACATGTGACGGCTAAACTTGTTACATTTTTATTTTTTTGGGTTCTCTTTTCTTCGACTTGCAAAGTGCATGAACAGCGTGCATAATTTTTGTTTTACGATCCTTTTATATAGCACATACAAACATTGTTGGTGTGATAACCGACCTTACTGCTATCAAATCTGCAAATTTGAGAACATTATCGGTAAGAATGCAACTTTATAGCTTTTGCTTTCGTTAGAATATACTGGGTATGATTGATTGATCTGTGAGAATGCAACCATTGCTGATGATTCAGAAAGCGAATCGGAAGAGATTGTTCAAGAAAAAGAAAAGAATTGACATAAGCAAAAAACAAGCCCGAAAATCTTTATCAGTTGATCCTTTACGTAGACGTGTTGTTTAGATTTTAAAAAAGATGCAAATCCAACTAGAAGAGGAGACCTGGTTTGATATCTTAAAGGTTGGGCCTAAGGGTTCAAGTATCTTCACTTCTTGTGTGTGTGTGTTTGCTGTATGTATAGACGTATGTGTGTTTGTATGTGTGTGTGTGTGTGTATATATGTATATTTATACGTATACATGTGTTAATGCAATTTGTAATCTAACGCTTCTCGACCTTGATGGCAACTGGCAAAACTAGTCAAAAGTTAGCAGAGGCTGCACTGGGTTATGTGTATAGATTTGTTGCCAACGGTTTCTCCGCTAAGCTTACTCCAGATCAAGCTACCAAGCTAAAAGGTAATACATACACACATATACATATACATATACACACACATATTCATACACACACACACACACACATATATATATACATATACATATGTATACATATACATATGTATACATATACATATATGTATACATATACATATATGTATACATATATTCCCCACAATTGTGCCTTTTCTTTTCCTTTTACCTTCAATCTTGTGTTACATACTCTCTTGCAATTTTATGACGTTTAAATCATGTCAATTATATAGCAGAAGTTAGAACGACAACACAAATGTCATAGTTATGGAATTACGCATTAATATTACATACATTAATTCCTAAAAAAAATACATATATGACGGAAAGGTACAATTAAAAATTGAAAAAAAATAAAAAATAAAGACGAAGGCCTATGATAAAACTTTTATGTGAATTTTATTTCCATCATACTCAAACAAACATAGATTTCTTTGCATTACATGTGGATGGTTAACCTTTATTATGCATTATATTATATGTTTATAAAGTTTTCTTTTGCACTCATTTATTTATTGAACATGATTCTTCATAAAGAGAATTTATATGAATTACATATCAAATGAACTAAAATTTTTAAAACTAAAAAAAAAAAAGAATTATTAGAATGCTAACCTTGAAATTGAATTCATTTTACCAGGGGAACCAGGTGTATTAGATGTTCAAGAAAGCAAAAGAATTCCTCTGGATCCACCTGCTCCGTTGACCTGAAATGTACCAAAGTCATACCTTGTTTCCGAGAGCTTAAAAGAATAAGATTTCACAATGTTTATTGTTTCTTTATGGTGAAAAATAAAACTCTATCGACTTATAGAGGATTACAGTTACTCATTTTGTCTCATGGTATCATTTATATATGTCAAATTTTCATATATTACAGAAACTCTATCGACTTATTTGAATATAAAACTCTTATCATTTATACATATCAAACAACAACAACAACATTACATCATTGCTTTAGAGGCTTCCGCCTATGGTGAATATGAGGAATCGGAATGCGCAACTATACTTATATGTTATAAACACACAGAGGTTGTTTTCCGATGACCCATAATGAAAATTGCGTCAAACTGTGTCGATCAACTGCCACTTCATAATATAAGAAACGCAGTCAATTTAATGAGTTATTTTGTTTTATACCTATCGACTTCCTGAAATGGTTGTATTTATGAGGGTTGGTGAAGAGATCCTAGGCAAAGGAAAAGCACCTGTTCCAAGAGAAATATATTCAATTAACTTATTGATTTTAGGGCTGCAAGCGCTTTTAACGAGCTATTCGAGTTCAATTGGTTAATGATTCGGCTTGAATTTGATTTTAGCGAATTCGAATCATAATTTTAGTTCGAAATATTTTACGAATCGAATTCAAACTTAATTTTATTCGACTCGAATGTTCGACGAAGCCTCGACAAATAAGCATTTCAAAGGCTCGATCTTGATTCTAGGTCCATAATTTACAAGAAAATAATCGGTTTTGAGTTGATAATCGAACTCGAGTTCACGAGCTTATCTGAGTTTACAAATCGAATAATGCTCATGAATTGTAATCGAGCTTTCAAGCCAAACCAAGTTTTTTCTAAAACTTATCGAAATCGAATACGAGTTTAATTTTAAGTTCGTCACGAATTCGAACTTGAATTCAAACGTCATTAAACATGTTTGAATCAAACCTAATTTTTAAATTATTTGCTAAGATTCGGTTTGCCTGCACTCTTAATTGTTTTTAGATGAGATTTGTTATTTAAATGTTATATGTTATGTGTATGTAGCTATCTTATCATTTTGGCCCCCAGGGGGCATAGTCTACTGGTAAGTGACAAGGTGATTGGGGGTTAAAAAACCCCGACGTCCCGAGTTCGAACCTGTGTAGAGGCAATACTTTATTGAAACATTACAAGGGTTGCTTCTGGGCTTTTGAATCTCGTGTGTCCTCTCCCTTGTAGGGCTGCTAGTAGAGCACATCCCTCGATTTACATCCTACCTGGCTAAGGGGCCTCTGGTACAGGTGGGAGGAGAACTCACGCTCTTAACAAAGCTATCTTATCATTTTGTGGGGTGACACCAAAGAGTTTCAACCTTTGATATTCTTCTCGACTTCTGGATTAAGATAGACAATGATGATGCAAGATCTAATTTGAGTCCTTTGAAGTGGCAAATGTTTGGGTCTTTTAAGGTTATGAACATTGGATGGTGAAATTGGTAGATCCTCAATCTTTTTTCTAGTTTTAGCCTTTTGAAAAGGCCAGGACTCGACGAAAAGAGTTGTTCTCGCTTGCCCTCAGCCAGCTTCAGATTGACTTATTCGACTTTTTTGAGTAAGATGTCTAATATCAAAATCAAATTTATGTGAATCGATGAGACCTTGTTGAAATATTTTCTCTTGTTAAAGCAATTTGGGTATTAGACTTGATGGGTATTAAATGAGAAGAACAAGGAGAAAAAGGAAAAAAAAATATTTTTTTTAAAAGAAAACCTACTTTTATCATCTATTTAGAAAACTGTATGTCTTGTGTTGTACACCACATTTTTGACATAATTGTAGTATGCTATTTTGACTTTTGGTACACGGCACAATGCGTTTTTATGATACCAATTTTGTCAAGTTCTTATCAATCTATATGAGAATGTTTTAAAATAGTATTTTTAAAATAGCCTTGTAAAATATTATTTAAAGAAAAAAATAAATTTCTCAACTACGAGTAAAGTTTAACGAGTCTTTTAGATAAGATAACTTTTCTCAAATTAATAGAAAAAAATTGGCTTGTTAACTTTATCACAGCTTGGTTTTACAGGTTATTTTAGATTTTACTTCATTTTAACTCAAACATGTTTCCACAAACAACTCTATTTTGACTCCAACATGCAAAAGTCAATACTCAAAACACATGTTAGTTCCAGATAAGGGTGTTAACGAACCACCCGAATACTAGGTTTTCGAATTCAGATTCATCTAGCTAAATAAATTGTTTGATTCGGTTCATTTATTGTAACAAGTTTTAAAATCGGTTTGAGTTTGGTTCGATAAGCTATAAATGTTTAAACAAGTCGAACGTTTCACAAATAGTTCGGCTCGTTTTACTAAACGAACTCAAATAGGTGTTCGAATTCGACTCTTTTAAATAAAATTAACGAATGAACTCGAATCAAATACGACAGTTCATGAACTGTTCGAATCGGTTAACACCATAGTTCGAAATGTGTTGCTTGGGTCTATCGGATATAGCCTCTTATTTAAAAAAAATTCCACGTGTAAGTGTCTTTTTTTTCTCTCGAAAATCAAGGAGATCTCCTAACCGCCTCACATGGACGGTAACAAAGGACCGCGCGATAACAAAGGACCGCGCGATAAGTGTCAATCAGAAAGGGTGGTGAGACTAGATGTGGGTCACACGCATCTAGCCTCACTATCCCCTTCACTGCCACGTGTCAGGCGGTCACAAAGGGATGAGAAAAAAAGGGGTTAAGGGATCCCATTCCCGAAAATCATGTGTATTTTTTTTTTTTTGAAAAAAAAGTATTAGTCACCGGAGGTTCCCTCGCCGAGTTTAACATCCATCCGCTTACGGCGCAGGCGACCACCGTATAATAATTGTGACTGTATATAGAGTCTCCTCCTTTTCCCCCTCTTCCAATTGAATTATAAGCAGAAGAGTATTAGCTGCATAATCCTAACAGATGGGGAAGCACCGGAAAAAATATTGTACTTCGTCGGAGGAGGACGACGACGAGGAAGATGAGCGGCAACGGAAACGACGGCGTAGCAGCAAAAAATATACTACGACGTCATCTTCGTCGGAGGACGGAGAGGAAGATGAGCGGCAACGTAAACGACGGCATAGCAGTAGGAAGGATGAGCGAAGTGATAAAAGGCGGAGAAGAAAAGAGAAAGAGAGAAAAAGAAGGCACAAATCGCGTGGTGAAAGGGTTAGAACGAAGAAAAGGAGTTATTCTGATTCCGATTCAGAATCGGAAGAGTCTAGTCCAGATAACACGCCCAGCAATTCTAGCAGGACGAGTCCTGAGGAGGTGTTGAGGTGCATATTGAAAGAGTTTCCTGCTGTAGCATCTGATCTGGAGCAGGTAACTGGTGGTGGTTGTTTGATACTCTAATACATACTTGTTCTGCTGCATATATGTTAGCTTGAATGTTTGATGTTCTGCTATGCTTGGGTTTGATTATTCTTTAACTAGAAATCGAGAAAATTTCTCTGGTTGTAACGATTTTCAGCATTTTGTGACATTCTATTTAGTAGTGGATTTTATATCCCTATCCCTAGAAGAAATGTGCTTAATTCATGATAGATTTGACAGGGTTAATGATCCATATGGTCTATATCCCTCAATCATTTTATGTTTCATGAAAGAAAAAAGTCATATTTTCTGCAGCTATTCGGATGATACATATGGTTTATACCCCTAAATCGTGTTATGTTTTATGAAACAAGTCATATTTGTTGTTATGTGCAGCTGTTGCGGATGATAGACAGTGGACAAGCCGTTGATATAAAGGGATTGACTGAAAAGTCGTTGGTTAGACATTTGAGGAAGCTTTTCATATCTTTGAAGCTCAAGGAAAGGGGTGACAATTGTTTCTTGTTACCGTCTAAAGCACCTCCCACATTGGAGCTTCTTGGAGGAATGATTCGGTCAGATATGCAACCAAAAGAGGAGCTTACTGAATCAGGAAATCGGTTGCCCTCATCATCACCTAGTTTAAAGAATGGGGAGGTTACAAATGATACCTGCATGGGTAATTCTAATGAAAATGTTGCTGATATTAGGAGGAGGTATGGAGGATTGATTTTCTATTGCTGCCATCATGAATGAATACCTGCAGTTATGTTACTGAAAAGGTGCTGCCTAATTAGAATCTTGTGACTGAATAAATGTATTGATCCTGTAGATGTATTGCAAATTGTGCAGGGTTAAAAATATAACTTTTTTGCTAAAATTTAGAGCTGAAAACTTGTGGCAAGTACTTCGCATTTATACTATTAATTATTCGTCATAGTTGTATTCCGGTTCACGACGGTGGTCTTGGGGCCAAAATGAGAACTGCCGCAATATTTCAATGACTGACATTCTTGTGTCTCCTATTTTTTTCGAACTGTTGTTTTCTTCAATGGTTACTTAATATTTTGATTAGGTGGTTGATTATTTCTGTTGCAGGGTGATTGGTCCAGAAATGCCATCAGCTGAGTTACTTGCAGCAGCAGCTAAGTTGACCGAAGCTCAAGCTGAATTAAGGTCTTGACCAGCTTTGATATATTGACCTGTTGCAAACATTATATCCTACGGATGATATCCTTTATCATGGTGTGATTACAGACTAATCTAAAATAGGAAAGTATGTATTGTGTTGTTTACATAGAAATAGTTTAGTAAAGTAAATGTTTCATCGTTAATACCGAGATCAGATTTGATCTTCCTAGGTGTACTAAATAATTGTAACCTTACCTATATTGAAATACAAAAAAGAAATCTGTTATCTACTTCTACATTTTCATTAGAATTACCCATGCAGGTATAAGAGGGTAGAACTCCCATTGTCTACCCTAATCTGTTATCTACTTCTACATTTTTTTAACTGTCTATTGTAACTGAGAGCTCAACCTCCTTAAGTAAGGATGAGACCACACCATTCATTCCTATTCAAGTAGGGGACTTCTCTCATTTCTCCCTTCATTTAACTTGGCATAAACTCAATGGAAGAAACTATCTTGTGTGAGCCCAGTCCGTTAGACTAGCCACAGATGGAAGAGGCAAACTGGGGTTTATTACAGGGGCAATCAATATGCCAACAGAAGCAGACCAACGCTATAAATGGGGGTTTGAAAATTCTATGGTTATGTTCTGGCTAATAATCAATTCTATGAACCCGAACATAGAAAAACCATACTTGTTTTTTTCTTACTGCCTAGGCTATTTGGGAGATGTCAGAGAAACTATTCAAATCTTGAGAATTTCTTACAGGTCTTTGAATTAAAGAATAAACTATAGTTGACCTAACAAGGAGATAGGGAGATGATAGACTATTATAATGAAATGGTGTCTTTATGACATGGACTTGATCAATGCTGCAATGATGAATGGGATTGCGTCTCTGACAGTGCAAAGGTCACCAAGGAGAAAAATGACAGGGTGTACTTATTCCAGGCAAGATTGAAGTTAGTGTTTGATGAAGTCAGGTCAGACTGCTGGGCAAAAGTCCATTGTCAACTCTGAGAGAAGCCTTTGCTGAAATCAGAAGGGAAGACTCGATAAGAAAGGTTATGATGAAAGCAGATAGATCCAATCTCTATCCTTAGAGGTTCTCATCACAATGAAAGAAACCATAGATGAAGACGGACGAAAGAAGCATTGGTGTGATCATTGCAAAATGCCATGGCATACCAGAGGCACCGGCTAATAAATACATGGAAGCAAGCCAACTAGAAAAAAAAGGGGGAGAAGGAAGAGCATACACAACCTACACTGGTGAAGAGAGTTAGACTCGGTCTCCTCAAGAACAACATTTGTTCACTGAGGAACAAATAGAGCAACTGTACAAGCTCCTGAGAACTCCTCCTACAAATCATTCCCGTTCCTTCACCAACTCAGGTACAACTACAATAGCTCTTCTGAGCACTACTAATCCATCAAGTAACTGGATCATTGACTCTGGAGCAACATGTCATATGACTAGTTGCTTCAGTTCTTTTATTACCTATCAACCCTGTGCATGAAGCCACAAAATTATAATAGCGGATGGCTGTACTCAGCTATTGTTGGCAAAAGCTCAGTTAAGCTAACATATTTCATTATACTATTAGATGTTCTTCTTATACCTAAGCTTTCTTCCAATCTCTTATCTGTCAAAAGATTAACAAAATCTCTCGATTGTACTCTAATATTTGAAGCCTCTTCTCGTCTGATTCATGACATAATCTTAGTGAAGATGATTGACAGTGCTGAGATAATTAGAGGACTTTATGTGTTTGAGGCGGACAATTCTCTGGCACCAAGAAATCCTAGTGCTTGTGTTAGCTATAGTTCAGTTTCCAGTTCTGATTCCAATAATATTATCCTTTGGCATTCCATACTGCGACATCCTAGTTTTCGATACTTAAAACATTTGAAATTGTCTTTATTTGGTAATAAAAGTCCTATCTGGTAAATAGCCAAGCACTAGAGAACAAATCTTACTGTAAAGCCATACAAAGCTTCCAAACCTTTCTCTCTGAAACATAGTGATGTGTGGGGATCCTTTAGGATTCCCATAGTGTTTGAAAAAAATGGTTTGTAACCTTTATTCATAACCACACCAGATTAACTTGGGTTTATCTCTTAAAAGATAAATCCAAGGTTAAAAGAGTATTCCATTTTTTTATAAAATGGTTCAAAATCAATTCAATGAGAACATAAAGATAGTAACAACGGATATTGTCTCTGAATACTATAACATCCTTGATATTTCTTTGCTTTCAATGGCACTATTCACCAGAGTTCCTGTTTTGACACACCACCTCAAAATTGTGTAGCAGAAAGGAAAAAATAAATGCCTTGTGAAAGTTACTAGAGCCTTATTATTTACTACTAATGTGCCTAAGTACTTGTTGGAAGAAGCCTTGTTAACAACCATTTATCTTATTAACAGGCTATCCACGTGTTTACACAGGCATTTCCCCACACAAGAGTCACTACTGACTTACTCCTAGTGGTGTTTGGGTGTACTGCTTTTATTCATCTATCCACACACAAGGAACAAACTTGATCTCGGAGCACACAAGTGTTCCTTAGTGGGGTATGTTCCTAATAAAAGAGGGTATAAATGTTATGATATGACCTTAAAAGGATTATAGTTTTCATGGATGTCACTTTTTTCTGAATCTCAGCCTTTCTTTACCTCTCATCTTTAGGGGGAGTGCCAACAACATGGAGACGAGAAGAACTTAGACTTTCTTATTAGTGTTTTTCCAAGTGTCCCATTCCCAGTAAATGAAACTAAGTACAATACTGAAAATGAGGCTGGAAAAAAGGAAACACACAGCTTAAAATAAATCCTGGTGTACCAAAGAAGAAACCAACTTCAGAAGCATTGATATGCTTCCACAATGACACAACCTCAGCAGTGTCAAGAATCAAATCCACAGGCTTTGTCTGACCATAATCCTTATCAATTCTCATTTGATCAACCCTACAGTACAAACATAACTGAGCCTAAAATTACGCTTGATCTGTCTATTGCTCTGAGAAAAAGGGTAAGAAGTTGTGTCAAACGCCTACTATATCCTTTGTCCTACTTTACTTCCTATAAAAAACTCAATCCAACCTTTTCTGCGTTCAACTCTCATCTAACTGAAATAGAGATTCCAAAGAATGTACACGAAGCTCTATCTGTACCAGAACGGAAGGAGACTGCTCTTGAAGAGATGAGAGCGTTGGAGAAAAATAAAACATGGGAGGTAACTGAATTGCTAAAAGAAAGAGATCAGTTGGGTGCAAGCCGGTATTCACCATCAAATATGAAGCAGATGGTACATTGGAAAGAAGGAAGGCACGGCTAGTGGCTAAATGATTTACTTAAACCTTTGGCATTGATTATGTGGGAACCTTTGCCCCATTGGCAAAACTGGACACTGTCATAGTACTTGTCATTAGCAACTAATTTAGACTAGCCATTACATCAGTTTGAGATTAATAATTCACTTCTAAATGGTAATTTAACTGAATAAGTCTATATGCTTAACTAGGACAGGGAACTGATGGGACATCGCCTTTCAGAAGAAAAGGTATGTCAGTTAAAGAAGCCCATCAAGGGCATGATTCGAAAGATTAACTCATTTTGTGAGAAAAACAAGGCTATGTACAGAGTGGAGCAGACCATACCATGCTTATAAAACACTCTATGAACCAGAAGGTATGCATATTAATTGTGTAAGTTGATGATATCATCCTAATTGGCAATGATGCAGCTAAAATCGGCAACTTAAAAACATAGTTGAGTACTGAGTTTGAAACCAAGGATCTTGGGCATATGAAGTAATTTTTGGGAGCAAAGGTAGCCAGGTCCAGCACAAGAAGTGATGTATCACAAAGAAAGTATGTTGTGGACCTATTAAAGGACACTAAAACGCGCTCCTGTAGGCTAGCTGAAACTCCTCTTGATCTAAATCACAAGTTTGAAGGAAAAAACCTGATCCAGTTGATGTAGAATCCTATCAGAGATCGGTGGGGAGGCAGATATACCTGCCCATACCAGACCAGATATAACATTTGCTGTAAGCCTGGTGAGCCAATTTATGCACTCACTATAGAGGAAGCATCTAGAAGCTGTCTACAGAATCTTAAGGTACCTAAAAGGGACCCCAGGAAAGGGTCTACATTTTAGGAAAAATTACTCTAAGGAGGTGAAAGTCTTCGTAGATGCTGACTGGGCAGGTTCAATTGTGGACAACATATCAACTTCTGGCTGTTGTATTTATGAATGGGGCAACCTAGAAACTTGGAGAAGCAATAACCAAAGTGTAGTAGCCAGGAGTAGTGTAGAGACAGAGTATTAAGTTTTTGGCATTAGACATAATATGGTTGGAAAGACTACCGAAGGAACTCAAAATGCCTATAAATCTTTGTATGAGACTATACTGCGACAACAAGACAACCATCGAAATTGCAAATAATTCTGTTCATGACAGAACCAAACATGTTGAAGTAGACAAACACTTTGTAAAAGAAAACCTGGAGCATGGACTTATATGTATAACTTGTTTACTTACGGGACAACAAACAACAGATGTTTACTAAAATGTTGAACAAGTGGACCTTGAGTAACATGCTAAGCAAGTAGGGAATGATTGACATCTATGCTTCAACTTGAGGGGAAATGTTGCAAATGTTATTATCTTACATATTTTATTCTTTATTATGATGTGATTACAGAATAATGTAAAATAGAAAAGTATATATTTTGTTGTTAATATAGGAATAGCTTATGAAAGTAAATATTTCATCGTTAATGTTGAGATCTGATTTGATCTCTGTAGGTGTCTAACATAATTATAACCTTATATATATTGAAATGCAAGAAGGAAATCCTTTTTCTACATAACCTCTAAGACTTCCCTTTCATCTTTTATTATTTTCCTTCAAAATCTCCACCACTATTGAAATATATTCCTGCTGCACGCATTAGCCAGTTTTGTATTTATTTATCCATTTTTGTATAAATATATAATATCTAGCTTTCTGCTGTTAAGTCAGTCACTGAAGTTTGGGCATCTGTGGCAGAGAAGCGGAGTTAGAGGAAGATAATGAGGTATTCATAGGCCCTCCACCTCCTGATCTGGTTGTGGAAGCTGAATCATCAAATGAAGCAGAGCGTTTTGAAGAGGTTTCTCTCTTATTCTGGACCACCTTTATTTTATCGCCTTTGTATGATTTGGTTACTGTGTTGTATGCTTTTCAGTTGGGTGTTTTAGTATTGTATTTATGTTCTCGTATTTTGTGTCTTCGTTTCTCTGTTATTTGTGGTAAGCTAAGCAAAACAAGTGCCATAACACAGTTATAAATTAGGCTTAAGTGGCTATAATTTGACTTATTTTACTTCTGTTTTTTCCTTTTCTTTATAACTATCTGGACTCCCTAGTTGACTTCCAACCTCAATGATCTTTTTGAAAAATTCGGTACAAACATGCAAGGATCAAGCCCAAATAATATTAGGTTCTCTGTGGCTTTTTTCATGCAGCCATAGGATGCCAGCAGGCATATGTGTATATAGGGAAACAATGTCTTTTGAGGATTTTAAATACGTCTAGCGTTTTGTCGAATGCAATTTCGCAGGGCAATTGAAATTCCGCTTCATCTCTTTTGGAAATTTAATGTTATTGAATTGAAAGGCACTATGAATTTGGAGCTAATTTATTATTTCTTATAACAGTCCTCTAATTTCAGTAATATTTAGTTGACTCTGCAACTTTGATTTTCCAGATTACTAGAATTATGGCAGCTGAGGCAGATAGTCCCTATGATGTAATGGGTGTGAATAGAAACATGTCCGAGGGGAATATGAAAAAGAGGCAAGTTCTTTCTTAATATTTGCTGCTTTTTCTAAACTTTGTTTCTAGATTGCCTTGGGACATTATATCTGAATTTTATATTTGAAGGTCTGCTGATTTATCATTTGAAACCTTCTCCTTTTGGACTTTGCTTCTGTTTGAGACCCTGGTTCAGATTTCTTTAATAATGTATTTAGTATAGTAATAGACCATTTTCAATCTCTTCATGTTTTCTGTGTAAATCAATTCTACTCGACGTGTCACTTGATGAGTTCCCCCCCCCCCCCCCCCCCAAATCCCTTTTTTTCTCTTCTTCCGCTTCCGCTTCTGCTTCCTTGTTCTCCTGCTTTCTTCTTCCTCCTCCTTCTTTCTTCTTTTTCCTCCTCCTCCTCCTCCTCCTCCTCCTCCTTTTGGGTGGTTATTAATGGAAGCATCTTATGCCACTTTCCTTGTTACATCTTGTAGTAGGGTCCCCTGGGGGTTTCTTCATAGGTGGTTTTATGTCGTTGTTTTTATAATGTGTGCCAAGAACAAACCTCTCTTCCCATCAAGTGGTGTGTAGAATGCAGTTTCACCGTTTGGACAAGATAGTGGACCTCATTCTATTATTTCCGGAAGCATTAAATTCCTGTTTTAATGTTTGTTTTCCCTCTATTTATTTGTATCTTTGGATTTTCTTACTGACTGACTTCTAGATTACCAGAATAGCTTATAAATGCATCTGAAGATCGTCTATGCATATTGCTAACTCATATCAATCTCATCCTTGCTATTTCTTGTAAGGAGATCCCACTCCCTTTCCCGTTTAATTACATTTGTCTCTTGTGATTTTCGGCTAATTTTGATCATGCTAATAATCCATTGTGCAAACTATAACTCACCGAGCATCTTTAGTTTGATGATTATCCTGTATACACCCTTAAGCATTTGGATTCATCTATTCTTCTTGAATCTTAGACGTGACCCCCTTTCATGTCCTGGTCTGCTTTAAGTGATTCCGCTGCTTGTTTGCAACTCCTCATGATGTGCGAAAACTATGTCCAACGGAAGCGGAAATGATGCTCTGTGATTGTTGATGTTATTTGTAGCGCCCCGACCCGGACAGCGGAATCCGACCCGGTGCACCCGTCGTAGCTTACTGAGAAGACTACAAGACGTCTCATCTCTCGAATACACATCATCAATGACGTAAGAGAAATAAGCGCGGAAACACATCTCATAAATCTAAATCATCAAAGCAATACGTCAAAATCAACATGAATACCCAAATGTATATGGTCGCAGCCATCTAAAACCTCCAATGAAATAAAACCAGAATTAACAGAAACTATCTAATCAAATCTCTCCATAAGGCCCATGCATCCCATTCTGCCCACTCGCCGTCATCCTCAATGAAAATCATATCATAACTGGGTTCATCTGCAAAATCAAAGGCAGTACCCTTAGCGAAAAACGCTAGCAAGTAACCCGCTTATAAGACATACGGGATCAACACATGGCAAGACATGAGTAGTAGATAATTCAGGGAATTGTGGGGCACATGTCTTGTAAAGTTTCCAAATATGTAAGTGAATAACGCAGTAAACAAGTACAGCAATTTGTTCACAATTAACAATTCATAGGCAATCAAGTACCACTCACGTTCATACCACATTGACTCCCATGATGCATGCCAAAATATGCACTACCCTACACATTCACATATGCATGAACGCTTTCTCTTTTGAAACAGTGCAATGCATGTCATAATGTCCGGTCACTTCATATAACTTTATACCCTGTAACGCGTCCCGGCTTATATTTCCATCCCGGTTTACGTTACAGCCAACTTTATACCCTGTAATGCACCTCGGCTTATATTTCCATCCCGAGTAGCATTACAGACAACTTTATACCCTGTAACGCGCCCCGGCTTATATTTCCATCCCGGTTTACGTTACAGTCTTTTGTGCCCTACAATGCGCCCCGGCTTAAATTTCCATCCCGGTTTACATTGCAGGTCACCTTCGCAAATCTGTGCCGAAGCACCTTTCTTTTCAAATCAATATGCAAATGCACGTGCCATGATGCAAGACTCCTCGTTTCATTCTCATTTCTCATTCACATATGCAGTTTATGTTCACATGCGCAAGTACAAGTCACACGCGAGCTTTCCCTAACTAACACATCAGAATCTTAGGCTTCAACTAGCTCGTCAACACTTAACCTTGATTCTAAAGTTCACAACCAATGAGAGCGTCCCTATCTTTCTTTCATTGAACTCTAAGATACCTTGTGCGTTCGTTTCCTAACCCCTCTAAGTCATTCACGTTGAAACTCGATTCGAGAACCCTTTGAAGTCGCCAATTTGATTCACCATCCTAAGTCTCGTTCCCCAGACTTAGACTACCTTTAATCAGGTCTTAAGAAGTCTCTAAAGTCACCCAAAGGTTCCCCGAACGTCCCCCTTTCTTCCTCTATTTTCCACAAAATTTCTGGACTTCATCCCCTATACATCGATCGATCGATGTCCAACTGGGGACATCGATCTCTCACTTCGATCGATCGATGTCCTTCTGAGGACATCGATCTCTCAGGCTCAACCCACATCGATCGATCGATGTCCGTCTGGGGACATCGATCGCTCCAACCTCCTGCACATCGATCGATCGATGTCCTGCTGAGGACATCGATCTCTCAGCCACCAAGACATCGATCGATCGATGTCCTTCTGAGGACATCGATCTCTGACTTAGATCGATCGATGTCTGCGGTTTCCCCAATCTTCTCTCCGTTTTCTGCAACATCTGCAGTACCAAGAACACCAAATATCCATAATTCATCCCCAATCAATCCAAGCCTGATCCCGGCTACCATCCATGCTTAAAACTGTAAATTCAAACGCTTATACGCATATCGCACAATGATCCGACCTTGAACTCGATTATCCAACGCTCTCAATCCCAAAAATCCCATCTTTTCTCTCAAACACTCCTCAACCATGAAACCACACCAAAAAGGGATTCAGGGGTAGGGATTTGCAGGATTTCACATATTCAATCAACAACAACAATCACATTTTCATATACATCGGCCAAATCTTGAAACGAAAGCACATAAAACATATACGCATAATCAAAGAACGAATCTACTGCATGGTGATCCAATTTGATAACAAAATAGGCCGTCTTTCATTTCACAAATCGTAGGAACTTATAAACAGATTACTTGCCTTTGATTACCCGAAGACGAAATGGGAAACGAACTAAGGCTGGATCAATTCTTGGGGGATGTCTTCCTCTTCTACTCCTGGAAGAAACGGCTAGGGTTGTGAGGAAAGCGTCGATGGTTTCTGAATAGTGAAGAAACTGACGCTTTGTCAGTTTTTATATGAGAAGGGAAAGTTTGGTGTTTCTAAATTATAACTATTATCTATTTATCTTAAAGGATAAACTTAATTATTTAATTCTAAATTAAACATAATTAATTTCTAATATTAAATCCATCATTAATTTCTAATTAATCCTCATATTAATGCCTAACTTAATTCGCGTTGACCGTCATTAATTCCCGAAAATTCTTCTTCGTCTTTTAATTACCCGACGGAGGGTGCGGGACATAACATTATTGTTATGATTTCTTTCGGTTTGGGCACTGAGGCGGCTTTCCTTCTTTCTACCCCCCAAAACATCACTTCCTCTCTCTCTCTCTCTCTCTCTCTCTCTCTCTCCAATATTTCTCTTTCTTTCTTCTCAGTCAGTAGGGGGCTGTGCTGTGTGCTGCTGAAGAGGAAACTGGAGTTTATTTGACAACTGTTTCTTTTTTTTCCCCCTTTTTCTTTTTGGCTTTTTTGGCGAATGAGATATTTTATTTTGTATTAACCTGCGTCGTAAAAAAATTCAATTTCAAATGGAGAAGGGAAACATGCTTGAAGCATACATGCTTGATATTGGTGTAGTGTACTTATTCATTTCATCTCTTCAATGTTTGTGGCTTAGGTACTGGAAGTTATCTCTGATGGTACACCCTGACAAATGCTTGCATCCTCAAGCCCATCAAGCATTCGTTAAGTTAAACACAGCGTATAAAGAACTACAGGACCCAGATAAGGTGAGTGATCCATCTTGAAATTTTACGTCATAAAAATTCATAGGATGGGTTTTGACGTTACTTTCTTTATGAGGTGCTTTGGATTGATTTAGATGTGTATCATGTTAGTCATCCCGATGGAGCAGTTTAAATTAACGTATCTATTGAAATGATTAGAAAACTATTAAACAAATGGAAGTAGGTTTTACGTAGATGCTTTTCGTTTTGTGTGTGTAGATGCTTCTCGTTGAGAGAGAGAGAGAGAGAGAGAGAGAGAGAGAGAGAGAGAGAGAGAGAGAGAGAGAGAGAGAGAGAGAGAGAGAGAGAGCCGTTTGCCAATATTTGCTGTTTTCTGCCATGTTATAAGACTTGATGATTAGACTTTCTTTTTTTTTCTTTTTTTTTTCTTTTCCGATTTTACTATTCTAGAAGGCTTGGACCACATTTTGCCTTTAGGTTGGAGCATTCATGGAATAGGTAGATAGATAAGAAGAAGATACTTGTATTTGCTTGAGGACTTGTAGGGCCTGATTTTCCCTGTGGAAAAAGATTCTCTTTGTGCTGTCTTAATTTATCAATCTCCTAGGATGACTTTGTGCAGGCTTCATCAGAGCCTTTGCCTAATAGGTGTTTATCAGCATTTTAGGAAGTTGGATTCCCTTGCCAGGACTCTTTCATTTCTTCTTTTTTGTGTTGTTTTTTTTTTTTTTTTTTTTTTTTTTTTTTTTTTTTTTT
>AP025063.1:33075098-33089156 GCA_036186865.1 Eustoma russellianum | reverse complement strand
TTTTTTTTTTTTTTTGTTCTTTTCTTTTTGTCTTTTGACATCTCTTTGTGAGTACATTTATATTTCTGGAGACATCTTCTTAATGTCCAGCATGTTTGCATATTAGAAGTTATACTTTTGTCTTCGTGAGTACCGAGAGAGAGACTAAACTTGATATGTACTATCATCATCTATCTCCTCCATCTATTATTTATTAGACTGCTGTGTGGCCAATGCAGGGAACTTGTTTTAATTCAGGTTGAAAAGGAGTTGTCTCGTGTAACTGCTAAAAATTCCTTGTAGTTACATGAGTGTGTGAGATATCACTGTCAAAGAAAATCTGCAGGCCTATTCTTTTAGTGTTGTTAGATTGCTTTTTGTAAGGAAAATTCTTGTAAGGAGCATAAGAATCATCGGACAGTCACCTCAAATTTTCTTGTGTTTTTTCTTTTTTGGATTTCATTGGAGGATTGTATTTCAACTGATCTCTAACAAGGTGTTAAAGGATGTGATGCTACTGCCCTCATGGCACTTTGGTAGCACACAGCCGGCCATTCTTTTGAAGGTGTCTACTGATATTGATTGCCTTATCCTGTGTTTACCATTGGGTGCTATAATTCTGTTCTATTTGCAACTTCATGACAGTAAATATATCACATGCCTTTCGATGGAATTATGATGTTATCCATATTGACTGTTTGCTGTTTTACAGAAAAAGGCTTTGGATGAACAAATAAAGGCCAGAGAGGAGAAAGAGGAGTTTAAGGTTTCTCATGAACAATTCGATTATTGAATTTGTATTTGCTGGATAAGTAACATGCGACTAAACTTTGCAGAGAGAGTTGAAAGCAATGAAGGAGGCTGCACAATGGCGACGCTTGCAAGGTAGGAGTTATTTTCATTATCCTTTTCCTTCTTTGAATTTTCTCACCTGCCGAATCTTGCACTCTCCTTTTACTCTGGTTATATTTCTTTGCCTCAATTTTAACTTTCTTCAGGTCATTGGTTACTTTCATTCTCTCTTCTTCTTCTTCTTCTTCTTCTGGTAACCTCTGCTTACTAAGGCACTTATCTTAAATTTCTTCAATTATATAAAATCTAATTAAAAAAAACAAAGAAAAAAAAACGATAGTCAACTCTTTGCGGACGTGAAGGAATGGATGCACCAAAAAAATGATATTCTCTAAATCATTTACCTTGATGTGAGGGATAAGCGCAAGAGCAGATCTCCTTTTGTTTCCCCTCCTCATTCCTATCCTCAGTCTACCATTTGAGTATAAAGTCATCTGAGCTGATTAGGAAAAAGAAAAAAAAGAAAAAGAAAAAGAAAAGCATCTTCAAGCCTTTAATCTGCTTAAAGCATGCGACCTGTTTCAGCTGAGCCATTAGTTAGTGCTACTGGCGAAATGTTCAGCATGTCTTGTTTGGTACGGAAAATTTTTTGGCTCTTGAAAAAGAAAAAGGGCCCGGCCTAGTCCTACATAAATTCACTCGCTCATATAATGTATCCGTGAGTTTTACGTCTGCTGATTGATTTCCGGCGGCTAGTTGTTAGAGCCCTTCTATTGTATCAGTGAGGCTTAAATGCTGGATCTCTTATACTTTTGTCAATCTAAATTTCAAGATTCAAAGGGGTGTGTTCTGGGTCAAACATCCGATGTATGTGGAAACTGAAAGTTACTAAATTGCAGGTATATCCATGGAAGGAGATGATATACTTTTGGCTGAAACGGACACCCCAGTTGCGCCGAGGAGAGATGAGTGGATGACAAAGCTGCCTCCGGAAAGAAAAGTATCGACTTGGAAACCGACTAGTTTTGTGTTATTGATTCCTTATCCTTTAGTGGTTGTAATTGAGCTCTCTAATGTTTGTCCTGTTCCTATTTGTTGGTTCAGCCTGGCGTGACCATGCAAACAACAAAGTTCAGCAGAACTAATAAGGAGGGGCGTGGAGACACAAGCGCTTGGACAGACACTCCATCAGAGCGTGCACAAAAAGCAAAAACAAGGTGCGCGTATATTTCACTCTTCTTGATGCTTCTTAATGTCAACATATGCAGCTAATGGTGAGTGGGAACAGTTATTTGGAAGCGTACAATGAGGCTACAGCGCTTGCCTCAAACGAACAAGAAAGGAAACAAATGTCTTCAGAAGCCAAGTTAGTGGAACAATACAACAAAACCAAACGGTCAAAATCATTGGTAGAGAAACACAAAGAATCATCAGCTCAAAAGCGGCCAAAGAAAGGATCGAAGCAGGAGTCCACTAAAGAGGAATGGGAGGGAAAGCATCCATGGAAGCCATGGGACCGCGAGAAAGATTTAACCGCTGGAAGGCTAAATGTGAAATTAGATGCTGAGGATATGGCCCAAGGTCTGTCTTCTAGGTTCTCTTCCGGATCGTTTCAGAAAAGTTTCCTGTGAGCAATGACATAACATGGCAGTAGAGGAAAGTTCTAGAGCTCATAATGCACCATATCAATGACATTGGCACAACTATACCAGAAGAAGACAATTCTCTCGACCCTTTTCTATGCACTTACTTCCTTACCACCGGGTTTAAGCAATTGAAATGGTAATTCCGGGGCGGGTGGGGGCTGTTCTTTTCCTGGGTTTTGATGTGTATTTTAGTGTTGTCAAAAGTTAACCAGTTTTATGAGGTGAAATTAAAGGGCTTATTTAGTTTGTAGGCTGGCTGCCTTCTGGGATCATCTTCGGCCCTGGTGCTGGTGGCAAAAGCCATGAAAGATATCACGTAGTAGTTGTTGAGGCTATGTCGGAAAATTTATTGTTCCGTAGGATGTTTTGATATTCCGAATCTTGTATCTTTTGCATAGATCTTATGTGTTGTTGAGGCATACAAAATACGTGCAAAACATGATCAATGTATTTGTTGGTGAAGTAACAATTGAACCGTTCGGCACGAAAGTTATATCAGACAGTCATGACTTTGATCCATTAACATGATGACTCCATTTTGTTTTCCTTTTATCCACGTGGTCCTCCCTAGTCAATGTTTCCTGTTTGAGGTGAAAGTGACATAAAGGATGTCATGTGGTACATGTGTCATACGCGTCACTTTGCATACTTTGATATATATAACATCTCATGCATGCATAATGGTGGAAGCACAAAGGTGAACTTCTGACCCAAATAAATAGGGTGTGAAGTTGGAAAAGAAAAGAACAGTACGTTTAAAATATCATGACCAGCACAGTTATATACACATATGTTCAGACACGCACAAATGATATATACAACATATTCCCAGACATAGATATGCTCAAAGGTAGATCGAACTACCGATTCACCATTTACAGCATTACACCCACAACAACACATACCTAGTATATATCACCAACAACAAAAATTATCGCTAGTGTGGGAAGGGTGAGAGGCAATCAAACAATACGTCCATTTCAAATGACAGAGAGTTTGCTTCTACTGAGACCTCCGGGTCTACATATACCTGGCATTACACCCAAAAGACGAAAATTCTGGTGTTCTAACATTTTTTTTGTAATTAAAATTTTATATATAAGGCGCAAAAGACGGAAAATTTACAAAAGGTTACACCCGAATAAGGTGATAAGCAGGCTATAGAGCGATCTAGCTTGCACAAAATACAAAATGACAAAGCTTCAAGCAATTGTAGCTGTATGTAAAAACTTTGTCAATATCCCAAAAAAGGCATCACGTGATGCCAAATGACCTAAGGTAGACAAACATAATGTGATACGCGCTGGTAGCAATTTCAAGCCGAATGCAACTTCTGTTTTCCAAGGAGTGACCAGGTTGAAATCGGAAGGACTATTTTCCCTCCCATGGAAGAGGAGCCCAAGCAAGCTGTACAAGGAGGTGAAGAAATGAGAAATTCATTTGCTAATGTTGCCGTGATCTTTCTGCAGCCATATTTCAAAGGAATGAAAATTCTGTCATGCTTGTGGAAGAGACCAGCAAATGTAGCGTCCAAGTTTTGCGGGCAGATTCTTCTATAACCTGAAAGCAAATAGTCCCAAGCCATAACCAAGAACATAAAATCAAGGAAAGCAAATCTCCAGGAAAGCATGTGTGACAACGTGGGATCCAGCAAGTTTGGAGAGTGCATGGTGAAGATGCATGCTATGTGAATTGGTGATTAGAGGTGTTACCGGAGAAGCTTCGAGGAGACACGCCTAAGTTAATTACTAGTTCCCAATTAAACTTGTTGAGCTTGTATTTCTTCCAGGTTTCGACATTGTAAAAAATGCTTTGAGAGATGTCTTTTATTAACATTTCTGGATTCTGTGGATTTTGTTGGAAAAGTCTATTGTTTCTTTCCTTTCAGATATGGTATACCGTGGCTGAGAAAGCAAAGCACACAATGTCTTTATGAAATTTTGTTTTCCAGCTCCTTGTAGAGTTTAACCGATCAATAGTCCTTTGCCAATTTATGGTAAACAACCTGGTTTTGAGACGCTCGAGAACATTGGACCATACTTTACAAGCATAGTCACATTGGAAAAAAAGATGGTCATGGTCTTCAGCAAACCTGTCACATAGCGCACATTTGTTGGCTTGAATTAGTCCTCAGCTGAGTAATTTATCTTACATATTCGTTCTCTTCCAACACGCAAGCCATAAGACCATTGCGTATCGTGGAAGAGAGTGCTTACGCCAGACAATGTTACTCTAGTCATTTTGCGGAAGTCGGTTTTGAAGAACCAAGGTGGCATTTTTGATCGTGAAGTAGGAATTTGGAATCCATTTCCAACGATCCAAGCCATGGATAATCTGGATATCACTGCATGCGTGATTGAATTGGATAATTTGATTGTCCCAACCTCTACCGAACGGGATTTTCCATAGACGTCCCTGCAGGATAGAGCTAACCTTAGCATCCTCCCTAATTTGGATTTTCCTTTTTAATTCGGGGTGTTTTTTCTTGAGTATCCCCCAGAGATGCCATGGATCATACCAGAAAAAGGTGTTACAACCGTCACCAATGACTTTGGTGATGCAGTGGGTATATAGGTCCCTAACACTCAAGATCTTTTTCCACAACCAAGAATCCCCATTTCTAGGCTGTGCCTCCCAAATAGAATTCCCTTTTAAAATGACTGTGTGGACCCATTTTACCCATAGTTTCTCTTTATTCTCAAAAATGTTCCAAATGCTCTTCATGATGTAAGAATTATTAACCAACCTAAGGTCATGAACGCCTAGGCCACCACTCTCTTTTGGTTGGCAGATTGTAGACCACTTGACTTTGGTTTTGTTGGAGCTTCCCCAAAGGAAAGATTTCAAGATCCTTTCTACATCCCTAATGATGATCCTGGGCAGGAAGAATGAAGCAGTCCAGTATCTATAAATTGCCATCAGGACTGAGTTGATGAGCTGGAGACGTCCTCCGTATGAGAGGTTTTTGACTGTCCAATTTGAGACTCCGTGGTTCAGCTTATCTAGAAGATCTCCACAATGGTTGTGAGAGATCCTCCCAGGAATAAGCGGGAGGCCTAGGTAACGGATTGGAAGTGAACCAAGTGGCATACCTAGGATCCCACTAAGGATGAGCTGTTCTTGGAGAGTTGTTCCGGAGGTGAAGATTTCACACTTTTGGAGGTTTGGTTTTAGTCCTGAAAGAGATTGGAATTCAGTTAGGGCCTGCTTAATTATTTGAATGGAGGGGTGTCAGTTTTAGACAGGATGAATAAGTCATCTGCAAAAGCAAGGGATGAGAGTTTCAGGGATTCACATTTTGGGTGAAAAGAAAAGCCTGGGGCAAGGGATTTGATTTTAAGAGTTGGGTAAAACCCTCCATAACAAGTATGAAAAGGGTGGGGGAGAGAGGATCACCTTGTCTTAGCCCTCTGGAGGCATTGAAGTGACCATTCAGTGACCCGTTGAGATTAATGGAAAATGATGAAGTAGAAATGCAGAGGTTAATCCATTTGATGAACTTTTCCAGAAAGTTCATACTTCTCAGAATCCACAGGAGGTAGGTCCAGTTTATTATGTCAAAAGCTCTCATTATGTCCACTTTGATGGCACATCATTTTAGACCACTGTTCCTCTTGTAGTTTTTAACGATTTCATGCATAAGTAGGATGTGGTTTTGAATGGTTCTAACTTTGATGAAGGCAGCTTGGTTGTCATTTACTATGGATGAGATGAGTGGCTGCAATCGGTTTGAGAGGATTTTGGAAATCACTTTATAGGTGACGTTGCAACAGGATATTGACCTAAACTGTTTGATGTTGATTGGGTTGTCCACTTTGGGAATTAGGGAGATGGAGGTGGCATTCACAGGAAAGAACATATATTTATTATGGAAGAAGAATTCAATGGCCTCCATGAATTCTTCTCCAATCAAACCCCAGTTCTCTTTGAAAAAGATGGCAGAGTAGCCATCGGGTCCTGGTGCACTGTCTGATTTGAGGGAGAATAAGGTGTCTTTAATCTCATTCCTAGTAATAGGGGAGACGAGACTTTCAGCTTGTTCTTGGGTTAAGGCTTTGTCCACCCAGTCCTGGTTGTGAGGGCAGTGGTCTGTAGGGGCTGTGAAAAGGTCCTTGAAAAAATTAGTGACCATGTCCTGGACATGACTGTAATCCTCAATCATTCTTCCATCATCACTTTGTAGTCTCAAAATTTTGTTACGCGAGTTGTGTACTTTGACTGTTCTATGGAAGAAGCTAGTATTCTTATCACCTTCTTTCATCCATTTGATTCTTGATTTTTCTTTATAAAAGGACTCTTAAAATGTAAAAGATCACAATATGTTCTCTTCGTGTTTGTTACTTTATCTTGGAGCTAAACATTATATGGATCTTTTATTAAGTCAGCTTGTGTGATCTCCAGAATAGTTCTAGCTTCTTCTACTCTGGATGAAATGTTGCTAAAATGTTCTTTGTTCAAGGCTTTAAGAGGTTCTTTTAATCTCTTGAGTTTCCTTGTAAGGGACTCAATCGGGTTACCTCTTTCTTTTTCTTTCCAATTTTCTTCCAAAATCTTCTTAAAACTAGGGTGTCCTAGCCAACCCTTCACAAATCTGAAGGGTTTGGGTCCAAAGTTTGGTTGTCTTGGTATGGTGAGTATACCTGGTGAATGATCTGAGGATTTAGGAGCTTCATAATCAAGTTGAAAATGTGGGTTTTTATTTTTCCATTGTTCGTTACAGAACATGTGGTCTATTTTTGTGTAAACCCTCATGTCTGCACTTATATTGTTTGTCCAAGTAAATTCGAATCCTCTAGATGGGATATTTACAATGTCCAGGTCCTCTATCCATTGTGTAAATTCTTTGACGGCATTTCTGTCAATTTTCTTTTTACCCAATTTCCCTCTTCCATCTAGGATTATGTTGAAATCACCCATTAAAAGCCAGGGTTTGGTACCAAAAAGTTGGTTTTGGTACCTTAAGTCTTGCCAAAGCTCTCTCCTATTACTTCTCTCATTATAGCCGTAAATTACGGTTAGGATGAATTCATCATCCGCAGAGGAGTTATAGGTGAGTTTGCATGTTATGGATTGGGCCGACGAGTTACCTTACCCGTGTATATTTTGGGGTTCCAAGCCACCCAAATTCTAGCCGCTGAATTGGGTGGGGTGTTATGTGTGATTTCCCAGTTCCCTAATGTGTTCTTAGAAAAGGAAATGAAATTCTTATACCTAACTTTCACTTCCAATATGCCTATAAGGCTTATTTGCTTTTGTTTGATGAAGTTTTTGACTTCTCTTTGTCTGAGAGGGGAATTTAGCCCTCTCACGTTCCAGCATGCAATCTTGTTCATTTATTGGATTTGGACCCTCTAGATCTTCCTCTACTACCTCCTTTTTTTGGAGGAGCTGTTGTTTTACTTTCAACAATCTTAGTATCCTTATTATGGTGGCTTGAGGCATCCTGTTGTTAAGTGTCCTTGTGTACAACAGTGGGTGGCGGACTGTTAGGAGATGTATTGGTTTTCATATTCGCCTCTGTATTGTCTGCCGGATTTAGGTTGGGGATTTGCAGGTTCTTTTCTTGTGTGGGAGGGGGGCTTTTATCTCTATTATCACTAGTGTTTATGTGTTTTCCCTCCTTTTTGCTTGGAGTTTTGGCCATCAATAGCTCAAGAGGGGCCAAGCTGTCTATGGAGTCTTCCTCCGAGAGCGTAGGGGAAAGATTTTTGGCTATTTTCTTTCCCCGTTTTTTGTTCCTCTTCATCAGAAGTGCTATCTTCTCCACTGTCTTGTGAGCCGCTTATTTTACTATTTCAGTCCACCCTTATTTCATCTTCGCTACTTAGGCTCTCATTTTCACTACCAGTGGCTTTTGCATCATTTCTAAGGGGACTACACATGTTCCTGTTTGGTGATTTGACCAACCTATTGGGGATTTTTTCAAATCCTCTACTGGCAGAGAGTATAAACTTTTGTGGTTCTTTACCTTTTTGTTTTTGGGTTTGTTTAGCACGTATTTTGGTCCATTGGTCATAACCTTTGTGGGTTTCAGCATCAGTGACGTTGCCTTCACTATGCCTGGGTTTCCTAGTGTTCAGACCTCTTTCCTGCTGTAGGGGGTAATTTCTAGATTCATTTGGGTGAGGCCTGTTTGCTTGGCCAAGATTTTTTTCCTTTTGGTTATGCTCAGTTTAGGTTGGTTCCTCACAGTTGTGTCCAAACGACTGGCATTTCAAGCATTGTCTAGGAATCCATTCATATTCAACTTTTTCTGTGCATTCCATCCCATTTTCGTCAGTGAAGTGAATGGTTTTCGGGTAGTTCCTACCAGATTTAATTTCCACACAGATCCTAGCATAGGATAATCTAGATTGTGAAGTTGTGAGCCTATCCATGAACATGGGTTTGCCTATTATGAATCCTAATCCCCCCCAGAGCATGTTGGTTAAAGTAGTGAGGTCGCAGCCGTGGGAATCTAATCCACACAAAAACTGTGTCAAGCTTTAGCCTTTCTATTGCCTTGTCAGAGGTCCAAGGCTATAGAAACAGGACCCTATTCCCAAATGGTAGAGGGGATAGTTCAAATACATTTACCTTGTCTTCCTCGGACTGAAATCTGAACAAGAAGAGGTCTTCCTCCAGTTTTTGCACCTCCAGAAGACCATTTTTGCTCTAGCGCAATTCCGCAAATCGCTGCATGTTGGAGTAAGATGCTGGATTTCCCATTACTTGACCAATTACAGAGTGACCCCACTTCTTTTTGTCCTCCTTAACCTTGGATGGGTCGATTGAGAAGGAGATCTTGTCCTTGTTCACATTAGTAACCGCGATTTGCAGCTCCGAAGAGGCTTTGGGTTTGAAATCCGGTTTTAGGAGGCTATCCCAGGCATATTTCACCCTAACCACAGCTTGCATGTTGTGGGTGGTTAGGAATATGCATATACTGCCATTTCTAAGAAGGTTGAAGAAGATTTAGGGTTTTCTGGTTGGGGTTAGCCGGGCCAGAGTGAGATTGGAGTGAGATTAAAGATTGTTGAGGTATGGAAGTGATGTACGGATTATTGAGGATTGGAGTTGTTGATTTAACCGTTGCGGTGGTGAAGGGAGGAAATATGAACGTTGATGGATGAGAGAGACGGAGTGGTGAGGTGGAAATAGGAAAGATAAAAAAGAATTCGGGCGAATTCTAGTGAGAGGCGAGAGCAAAATTCCAAGAGAGAGTTTTTGATTCTGGTATTCTAACATTAATATTCTAGACAAGGGATTTGAGATTTTTTGACAAGGAAAGTGGAGCACGTTTTTGGACGGTCTTAATAAGGATAAAGAAAGCTTCCAAGGGCGAGTGGAAACGATTGGCAGCTACTTAGTCTCATTTGAATTTTTTTTTTCTTTTTACTGTAGTTTTTTTTAAAATAAGAAAATTGGAGCTTGATTTAGGCTCATTCCTTTATAGACCAGACTTAGTGTGATCAATGAGTAAATTATGGAAGATCATATCAAATCAAGTCAAATCACGTAAGAAGAATATTCACATCTTATTGCATTTTATTGTATTGATTGCATACCATACATAGCTACAACGGTTGTATTACATATAGGACTTATGTACGTTCAAGAAAATAAATAAAATACGACTTTCACAAAATCTATATTCAAACATGGCATCATAGCAGTGTTTGTCTTGAGACTCAGAACAAATTTATCACTATCCCAATTATCTCTGTCAGCCAAGTGACCGAAAATTGGTCCCGCCAACACAGCCAAATAGTCCTGCAAATCAGTCCGTTAAAACAGTCCACCCAAATTTAGCAAAATTCAACCACAAACAAACACAGACAAACCCAACCACCGGCCAAAAACAATCCAAAACAATTACAATTCTGAACCAGCAAACAATACAGAAAGTACTAACATCCTTGATTCACTCCAACATAAGTCAGCCAAAACAACAACTTGACACTCAGAATTCATCACATTCTCAAAATTAAGCTAGTACTGAAAAATCAAATAACCAAAATATCCTTCAACTCGTTGACTACTGGAAAAGATCCCAAAGAACCAACCTTCAAACATCAAACAACAAGATTCTAGACGGTAATTCTATAGTTTGAAGAAAATCAAAAAAGGGAAAAATAAAAAAAAAATGCTGCAACGTTCCTCAAATCCTCAACAGAGTGAGGAAGAATAATTCAGGAATAAAAGCCATAACTGGACACTCAGACTAATTCCAACAGACGAATTATTTTCATAATTAAAAATAGACCCTGGTTTGAAGGCCAAAACACCGGGAGAACGCAAAAAGAATGTACCAAATCAGACGGCCGAAATAAACCTAGGAAGAGACACCATTGTGGACATCTTGAGGGTCACCAGCAGCGGCGGCGGTGCCCTAAGGGGTTGGTGACGGTAGTGCCAATATGACCGAGGAGGGCGACGAGAGTGCTACACCAGGAGAAAGGGAAAAGACAGAGAAAGCAGAGGAGAAAGAGATGGTTACTGAACAGGGAGGTGAAGGGTTTGAGTTTTCAAACCCTAACCATACATTATTTGGTTCTTCAGGTTGTAGTCTAAAATTATTGGATTTTGCACTTTCACCTCCAAATTTTTCAGAATCTGCACATTTGGCTCCACCTTGTCTAGACTGCAAAATTGCCCACACTTTCAATAATATTGCGTATTCCCTTCTAGATTCTTCACAAATTGCAAATTTTCTCCACAATTTTGTTGATACTAAAATTTTTCCTCAAAACTCTTCAGAAATTATACTTTTGTCCAAAGCCTATCGAACACAAGCCACGACCACTCCAAGCAAATCACCTAAGTGGATCTTTGACTGTGAAGCCACAAATATAATGATTTATTATCCAAAAAAACTTCCTACAACTATCCACACTCTCAAGATACCATATCTGAACAGTCAATAGAGAGTTGATCGATGTTCGAGGAGCGGTCTCTATAACGTTTTTCACATATAAAATTAAATAATTGTCTTTACGTCCATCATTATCATCCAAGTTACTCTCAGTTAGTCAAGTGCCAAAGAAACTTAATTGTGTTGTACTGATGTATCTCAACTTTTGCCTCTTGTAGGACATTCATATGAAATAAATCATTGGATGTGGTATTAAACACGGAAGCCTCTATTACGTTGATGACATGGCCCATTGGAGACTGCCTTGTTCTCTCATGGGATATCAATCTGACAAATTTGGTTGTGGCATCGACGCCTTGGGCATAGAATACCTTTGTCCATTTTTTCATGCATTCTTCAAAAGTAATAATACTCATTTCTTTTGTGAAACTTGTGCTTTGACAAAAAGTCATCGCACTTCTTTGAGTTCAAAAAATACAAGAGTTCGGTCTATGTTTTCTCTAATCCACTTTAATGCGTGGAGGCCAGCACCTTCTCCTACCCCTAATTGTTTTCAGCACTTTGTACTATTTATCAACAATTTTTCTCGTATGACTTGGGTGTGCTTACTAAAGCATAATTTAAAGTCTATACAAAGTCTATTGATTTTTTTCCAAATGAGTCAGACACAATTCAATCAGAACATCCAAATTCTTCGGTCTAATGACGGCAAAGAATATGTGAACCATGAAACGAAAGTTTTTCTCACAAAAATGGCCTTATTCATCAAACCTCTTGTCCCAAGACACCCTAACAAAATGACATTATGGAAAAAAATCACATTCTCCTTGAAATGACCAGAGACATCATGCTTGATAAGACATTCCCAGATACTTCTGGCTTGAAACAATTGCCACATCAATTTATCTTGTTAACCATTTACCCATAAAAATCCTCTCCAAGTCTTGGCAACCCAAACACCTATCCCATATATATTATCGTTTCTCCCACGTATCTTTGGTTGTTCTATATTTGTCCATATTCCAAAATATGAACGATCTAAACTCGATCCGTGTACTTTTAAATATGTATTTGTGAGATATACAATTTATCAACTACTATTACAACCCAGCTACCTGTCGCATCTACGTCACTATAGATTGTTGATTTCTTTGAGACATATTTTTACTATCTCAACCAACATTATACTCAGGGGCAAATTGCAAATGACTCAGTTGATCAGTTGAGTATTCCAATTACTCAAACATTACTCCAGACACTATTCCTATTTCTACAGGGCCACCAATCGACGCAATAGAGACAAATGTACTCATACCTTTCACTGATCCACTTTTACAGTAGATATGAAACAAAATGGATGTAGGTAGAGTAATGTTTATCACATCTTGTCCTTCAAAAGGAATAAAAATTTGGTTATTTCATGATAATCTACCTAGACAATATGATAATATCACAATGACAAAAAAAGAAATTGATCGACTTTGAAAGAGTTTGTTTACAAAATTTGAGATCAAGGATCTAAGACGTTTGAAGTATTTCCTAAGGATTGAGGTTCTCTTATAAAAAAGAGGGAACTTTCATATTCGAAAGTACGTACTAGATCTACTGCCCAAGGTGGGGATGATAGACTACGAACTAAGTGACACTCCGATGATGGTAAACCATAAGTTAAAATTTGAAGTAGGGGCTCCACTAACTGATCGGAAACAATATCAAAGACGGTTGAAAAATTTGATATATCTCTCATACACGAGCCTTGATATTACGTACGCAGTCGGAGTGGTAAGTCAGTTCATGTCCTAACCCCAATAAGTTCATATGGAGGCAGCTATGAGGATAGTTCAGTACCCAAAAGGTATACCAGGCCAGAGAATTATATTCGAAAGGAATGAACGCCTATACGTTTTGGTTTTCACTAATAGAGATCGGGCATGTAACCCAAATGATCGGCGGCCTACATTTGCCTTGTTAGGGGGAATCTGGTTACATAAAGAAGTAAAAAAAAAGGTAGAACATTGTAGCGGTATCCAGTACAGAGGCAAAGTTAAGAAGAATTGCCATAGGTGTAATAAAAGTTTTGTGATTAAAGAAACTAATGACTGAGATTGGGTTCCCACCAAAAATTTTGATTCAATTGATGTACGATAATAGAGCAGCTATTGGTATATCTGAAAATCTAATGCAACATGATAGAACAAAACATGTAGAAGTAGAACGATATTTAATAAAAGAAAAGATTGAACATGGAGTCGTTGAGTTGCCATTCGTGAAATCCGAGGATTAGCTGGCCGACACTCTCACAAATGTAAATAACTGAAAAGGCGTTTGATCCGACACTGTGTAAGTTAGACATCAATGACCCCACAAGTTAACTTGAGAGAGAAGTGTTATCAAGGAGTAAATTGCGGAAGATCAAATCAAATCAAGCTGAATCATGGAAGGAGAATATTGACACCCTTATTATATTTTTTATTGTATCGAATGCATATCATAGGTTGCTAGAATGTTTGTATTATATAGGACCTATGTGCGTTTATGAAAATTAATGAAATATAACTTTCATTTACGAAATTTATATTCAACACCTACATGTGACTTGATATCCATTATTGGTTCCCCATCTAAGACTCTTGGAATATTTTTGTAAAGTATCTCATAGGCCGATTATTGTAGTGATTTTTATCATAGAAATCATCTTCTTCTGAGTCATCCTGTCGATTTCTTGGAGAAAGGCCGCAGGAAGGAGCTTGAGGGCTATATATGTATACGCATGTGTAGATTTTATAT
>AP025063.1:33026482-33075088 GCA_036186865.1 Eustoma russellianum | reverse complement strand
TGTATAGATTCTTTTCCTCAATCTTTGCACTCTATTTGATTTTTTTATTTGTTAGATCATTAATAGGAAGATATATTTTGTAAAAATCAATAGAAAACGTATATATTTAAGTATGAATACGCAAAAAGTGCGAATGTGAATGCCAATTTTGTACGTGCGTACACAAACGTCATGTACGTAAATTCAGAAAGTTGGGCATTGTCCTAAAGTGTTGAGAAACTTGCTTCCCCAAAAGAACGAATATGTAGTTAGGTTCATTTTCAAAGGAACAATAAATGTGTATTATTAGTTGTTGCTTAACCAATTAAACGTACCATATTTATCCGTATTATTTATAGTGACCAGTCATGTTTCCTTCATTTGGTGTTTTTATCTTGTCAGAAAAATAATTGATTTTATATGCTATGCGGTAACGTCAAACGTCTTTTGTAGTTAGTGTTTGTATTCTGACTTTACAGTTGATTATCTCACAGGTGTACTCAATTTATAAGATTAATTGGTTTATCTAATGGAGGGTGGGTCATGGATCAACTAGTAAGATTGCTGCTTTGTGATCTTAAGATCGCGGGTTCAAACCGTAGAAACAGCTTCTTGCACAAAATGTAGGGTAAGACTGCATACATCAGATCGTGAACCGATCCGGCCTCTTTCCGTACACTAAGCATAGTATACCGGAAACACACTTTTTTAATTGATTTATCTAATACACACAGACACATACATACATATATATACACACACATATACATACATATATATATATATATATATATATATATATATATATATATATATATATATATATATATATATATGAAAATGGATAATGAGAAAGCCATCAATTCGATGTATCAAGTGAATGGAGAGGAGACAGTAACGTTGTGTATGGAGACATGTCACTGTCACCTCTTCTCAAAATGTCATTTTTTTCCAACCCCCCCCCCCCCCCTTCCCCCTCTCTTCCTCCAGCTTTGCTCTAATACTTTTCTCTTCTATCATGTACCTTTTTATACTTTCAATCCACTCAATCCAATTCCAAAACATATACTATTGTATATGCATCCACTTTTCATTCTAATATCATGTCTATTTTTTTATCTAACTACAATAACCAACATATCCAATAACGTGATAGCTCAATATAAAAAGAATAATAACAATATATATATATATATATGTTGTATGTATATGTATATGTATATGTATGTATATATGTATGCATATATATGTGTGTGTCCAATCTTGAGATACATGTATCAAAAAGATTTAAAAGTCACAGCTTTTTATGGAACCAAAATTTTCTTGTAATTTTTATACATACATCTAAGGTATGGAACGATTATGAAGTTTGATACTCTTTCGTAATGGGAAGTCCTTTCTACGAGTCGAAAATCACATGTTGTTAGGAAATAGAATATTCTTTTGTATCTTAATCAATGAGTTTCCTTAATTGCATTATAGTCAAAATCAGGAGTAATTGTGATAGAGTGATTGTAGGGTGATTGATTGGAGAGTTACCTTGTATATGCTAGAGGTAGGTGTATAAGATTGTATACTGGTTGTACGAAAAAGATATGAATGAAAATTGGATTTCTTCCATTATTGCCTGGTTATCATGGTATCAGAGCATGGTTGATCATACTCTTACCAGCCCAGACTTGGAATTTTTTTTGAGTGGAGGCTCAGAAAAAAATTTTCATCACTGCCATTAACCCTTACCTTCAATCGAGTATACCTTTCTCAGCCTTGCCTTACCTTGTCTCGGCCTTTTTTTTGGCTGCAACCAAGTGCCTTACCTGTCATCAACATACACGGAAAATGTCAGATCAAGTTGCCCAAATTTTACAAAATACACCTGCTAAACCACCAGTAAATCCAGTACAATCCCAACCACAAAATTTCCAAGTCTCATCCGAAAATTTCTCCATCTCAGTTAAATTGAACGGGAGCAACTATGCTGTCTGGGCTCCACTGGTTCTTCGGGCCATCATCGGGAGAGGGAAGAGACACCATCTAACGGGTGTCCCTCCCCCACCTCAGCCAACGGATGCTGATTTCTCCATGTGGGAGCAAGTGGACAATGCTGTTTTCACATGGATTATCCAAACAATAGAACCAGCGCTGGTAATGAACGTAACAAGATATCCCACAGCAAAGGCACTGTGGGATGGTCTTGCCCTTACATACGGATCAGGCACAGACTCTCTGAGGGCATATGACCTTCACAGAAAGGCAAGCCTCGTCAGACAAGGCAGTGGGAACATCGAGTCATGCTGGACTCGTTTGCAGGACTTATGGACTGCAATTGATGCAAACGAACCAAATCCTATGCAGTGTGCTACGGATATACATATTCACAATAAAAAGATCGAAGCTTTAAGGCTGTTCCAATTTCTAACAGCCATTGACGAAAAATACAACACTGAAAAAAATGATCTGCTCAAAAAAGGATCCGCTGCCTACCCTGGAAATAGCATATAGAGAAATTCGCAGAGCAGAGGAAAGGATGATTGTTCTATACAAGCCACCCTCAGAAGAATATTCGTCACAGGGGGCGATTGGCCACGGCCTAGCAACGCAAACGCCGGCTACCAGAGGCCGTGACCAAGGACAGACTCAGGGACGAGGAACGCCGCAGGGCAGAGGCAGGGGAAACCCTAAATCCAACACCCCCAAACGAATCGAAGATAAGGAGGGACTGATTTGCAGTCATTGCGGTCAAAAAAGACACACAAAAGAGAACTGCTTTCAAATCATCGGATACCCAGAATGGTATGAAGGTAAACGAAAACTGATAGAGGGAACGAAGGCCATGGCAGCCGCAGCCTTCGCTGGGAACGAAGGAGACGAAAATGGGGCTGAGGTTTCAGGTACAAGGGTTGGGGTTTTTAACCCCAACCCATTTTTGTTGCGTTTTCCCCAAAATACCCCTGCAGGAATTACATATTCTGCCCCTGGACTTTCACTTATTTCAGGATCAGGCCCTCAACTTATACCTTCTTCACCCGCAGTCCCTGTCTTTCCTGAAAACAGCAACATTCGTCCTTTTACTTCCCAAATGTCCACTTCAGTCCCCAGATTTCCCAAAAGACATTACAACAACCCTAAATCTTCCAAATCCCTTGCTTACATCAGTTCCACCACTCCATTGGACTCCACTTGGATCCTTGACAGTGGCGCAACAGACACAATGACAAATGATCCCAAAGACTTCACCCTTTGGACAACCCCACAAAAAACACATATTGAAACTGCCAGCGGCACTCTCATCCCAGTATCCGGAGGTGGTACCATTTCCATTAACCCACACTTACACATGAAGAATTGTCTTTACGTACCAGGATTATCTTCAAAATTATTATCCATTAGCCAAATTACTCGTGAATTACATTGTGTCGTCCTTATTTATCCCTCTTTCTGTCTATTGCAGGATATTCGCTCGAGGGTGATAATTGGGCGTGGTATTGAGAAGGAAGGACTGTACTACATCACAGACGTGGTACAACAGGGCCGGTCCAATCTTGCCACCGGGCCTGCACAGCAACGTCTATGGTTATGGCACCGTCGTCTTGGTCACCCTTCTTTCGGTTATATGAAACTTTTATTTCCTTCATTGTCTCAGTCAGGACTTACTTTATCTTGTGATACGTGTTTACGTGCTAAACACCATCGGTCTACTTATAAACCTAATAATACTCGAGTCAAATCCTTGTTTAGTCTGGTACACTCTGATGTATGGGGACCGTCACCACATTCTACGACTCTTGGTTATCAGTACTTTATTACTTTTGTTGATGATTTTTCTCGCATGACTTGGATCTACTTCTTGAAAAATAAATCTGATGTGTATCTCACATTCGTTCAATTTTACAATATGGTTATTACTCAGTTTCACACCACCATTAAAGTCTTCCGCTCAGATAATGGAGGTGAATATGTTAACAATGACATGCAGTCTTATTTCCGAAATCATGGCATTATCCATCAAACTACTTGCTCACATACTCCAGAACAAAACGGTGTTGCCGAACGCAAGAACCGGATCTTACTTGAAATGACCCGAGCCATGATGCTCGAGTCATCTGTACCAAAATCATTCTGGCCTGAAGCTGTTGCTACCTCCGCATATCTCCTAAATCGTTTGCCTACAAAAATCTTGGATCATCGTACTCCTATGTCTGTTCTTGCCGCACAGACTGAGGTACCTTCCTCGATGACTCTTCCCCCAAAAATCTTTGGTTGCTCTGTATTTGTTCACATACCCGCCTCTCAACGTTCTAAATTAGATGCCTGTGCTGATAAGTGTGTGTTTGTCGGGTATGCCGAATCACAAAAAGGATACAGATGTTATAATCCTCGTACTCGTCGTATCCATGTTACTATGGATTGCACGTTTCTTGAGCATGAATACTTCTATACTACCCAGTCTTGGTCTCAGGGGGAGACTTCAGGTGAGACCTACGATTGGCTCCATAACCCTAGCGGTGCCGCGGGACCAACACGACAAGTAGGTGACGCCGACTGTACTTTTCCTGGCGATGGAAATACAGGAGATACTTCCAAGCCACCAACCAGTGATTCCCCTAGTGCGAATATTCTGCACGACCAGGTACCATCATTTCTTAATTTACCAGTCACTACATCCATATCTTCTTCTGATATACATGATAATACTGACAGTCCTACCAGCCCAAACCCTGTTATATGTGAAATTGTTCAGGAAGATATGGATATTCCTGCAGAACAGGGGAGAGTCCTACCACCACGGCATAACAGAGGAAAACCCCCGGTAAGGTATTCCCCGAGTAAGGTGTCCAAAGGAGGAATTTATCCTGTGGTTGCTAAAGGAATGTTGTCATTGTGTGAAGTCACGATTCCTAGAAATGTTGAGGAGGCCTTACTTCAACCTGAGTGGTGTAAGGCGATGGAAGAAGAGATGCAGGCGCTATACAAGAACCATACTTGGGAAAAGGTTCAACTTCCTACAGGAAAGAAACCAGTCGGGTGTAGGTGGGTATACACCATCAAACATAAGGCCGACGGGAGTATCGAAAGGTACAAGGCGAGATTGGTTGCGAGGGGGTATACTCAGACTCATGGGGTAGACTATACCGAGACATTCTCACCAGTAGCTAAGATTGACACAATCAGGGTACTCTTCTCTATGGCAGCTACAAAGGCCTGGCCGCTTCATCAGTACGATGTGAAAAACGCATTTCTTCATGGTGAGTTGAAAGAAGAAGTCTACATGAGTGCGCCTCTAGGTTTTACTGATGATTTTGCAGAAAATGAAGTATGTCGGTTAAAAAGATCACTTTATGGACTCAAGCAATCTCCCAGGGCGTGGTTTGGGAGATTCACCACCTTTATGAAAAAACAAGGGTACCGACAGAGCAATGCGGATCATACACTGTTTGTCAAGCGAAACGGAACGCAGGTAGCTTGTCTAGTGATCTATGTTGATGACATGATTATTACAGGAGATGATGTGCAGGAAATGGCATTGTTAAAACAAAGGTTGTTCTTAGAGTTTGAGATGAAAGATCTGGGAGAGCTAAGATATTTCTTGGGGATTGAGGTTTCACGCTCAGATCATGGGATATTCATTTCTCAGCAGAAGTACATTTTGGATCTACTTGCAGAAGTTGGAATGGTGGATTGTAAGCCTACTACTGCACCAATGTTGGTGAATCAGAAGTTGTCGTTTGAGGATGAAGAGCCAAATGCTGATCGAGGAAGATATCAGCGACTTGTGGGAAAATTAATCTATCTAGCACATACTCGTCCAGATATAGCGTTCGCCGTTGGACTTGTGAGTCAGTTTATGCATAAGCCTCAAAGACATCATATGGAAGCTGTGATGAGGATAGTTCGATATTTAAAAGGGACAGCTGGACGAGGAATATGGTACAGAAATAATGGGCATCTTGACATCCAGGTGTACACTGATGCTGATTGGGCAGGAAATGTGCTGGATCGACGCTCTACCTCTGGATACTTTGCTTTACTAGGAGGAAATTTGGTCACGTGGAGGAGTAAAAAGCAGAAGGTGGTGGCCTTATCAAGTGCAGAGGCAGAATTCAGGGGGATCGCAAAAGGAGTAATGGAAATCTTATGGTTGTGTAAGTTGTTGGCGGATTTAGGATATAAGGTCTCAAGTCCAGCTAAGTTGTTTTGCGATAATAAGGCTTCGATCAGTATTTCTGAGAATCATGTACAACATGATCGTACTAAGCATGTTGAAGTTGATCGGCACTTCATCAAAGAGAAAATTGAGGACAAAGTTGTGGAATTACCGTTTATACCAAGTGAAGATCAGCTTGCAGATATCATGACCAAAGCAGTAGCAGGAAGGGCGTTTGATGAAACGTTAGTCAAGTTGGGCATTGAAGATTCTCATGCTCAACTTGAGGGGGAGTGTTAGGAAATAGAATATTCTTTTGTATCTTAATCAATGAGTTTCCTTAATTGTATTATAGTCAAAATCAGGAGTAATTGTGATAGAGTGATTGTAGGGTGATTGATTGGAGAGTTACCTTGTATATGCTAGAGGTAGGTGTATAAGATTGTATACTGGTTGTACGAAAAAGATATGAATGAAAATTGGATTTCTTCCATTATTGCCTGGTTATCACATGTTACATAGAAGGTATCTTTTATAACTAAATGTGATATAACTCGTTATAAGTTCAGGATATAGTTCTCGATAGACGATCAAAATGTATCCTCTACTTGATCATGCCAATTACAGCATACATCTTTTGAATTGTGAATCTCATGTTAATCATGTATCACGAGCTTTACCATTGCAATATGCTCGGTATCGATGATGTTAGTTATTCTGTGTGCATAGAAAAAAAAAAGTAAAAAGGCTCTCACGTCATAACTCAATTGGTACTTGAGTTGAGATTTACTTCAAGAGGTACAGAGTTAGGTTCTAGGAACACGTGCAGTGCAAGTGTTTCAACACCTTTTGTGAGTTTTTTGTGCATGACCTCCACAACCTAAGAGGTCGCTGAGCTCCTGATTTGTATATTCCACAATACTTCTTAAGACTGAGACGCTGAGAGTTTTCATGACCAGCATATGATCTTTTGCTCCAAAAAAAACTAGTGAAAGTATTTGGGGGGAGGTCCCACAAACCGCCCCAGCAAAAAGCAATTGCTTAGTTTGCACTGTTACATGTTAGCTGAAGCAAACCCCACCACCACCCCTAGAATAGGGACAATCATCCTCGATTTCCTCATCTATACTAAAATAAAAAGCTTCCAGAAACATTTTGGAGCAGCTAATGATGTGTTCTTGATGGTGCTCTTCATTCTCAGATTCTCTGCATGCCCTTTTCACACTTTGCTACATCTACTTCAGGTTCGTCTTCACCCTATTGTAAACTTTGTGTTCTCAAGCACTCTATCATACAAGAAAACAAATTTAATTTTTAGTTTCGCAAAAAGTAAGAAAATTGATCTCGAGTACTTAAGATAGAAATTAAGAAAATTTCTATTTCCAATGGAGTGAACTAGACACTCTTTCTTGACTTTGATATATGATGTAATCAAACAAAATGACTTACTAAATTGGTCGTGCTTCGTATAATGTGAAGTATCAATTGATCGACTCAACTTGAAACAATTTTTAATATGGATCATCGCAAAACAACCCTTGTGTGTTTCTAAAATATGAACACTTATCTAGTATTGGCCGATGACGCTTATCCCTTTATTTAATTTCTTTGTAGTTGCTCACTAGTCATATTAAAATATGAACATTTATCTAGTATACCGGCTTCAGTTTACTGTTTATAAGCCAACAAAAAGAAAACATGAAAAATTGATGTGTAATGCTGTGAGACCCATAATAACACTATCAGACCTAAGTTTATAGTATAAGGATTCTACATGAGTTCAGTTTGACGCTGACGCATTTAGAGGGGATAAGATCACCTCACCGCAAAGAGGTGCGGTGACGCGTGACCACGCGACACGTGGCAGCAAGGGAGATGGTGAGGCTAGATGAGGGCCATCCTTATCTAGCCTCACCACCCTCCCTTGGTGCCACGTGTCGCGTGGTCACAAAGGAGATGAGAAAAGTTGTGGTAAGGAGATCACAACCCCTTTTAGAGGGAGTTGGAGCGCAACACGCCATGTCCAAGTCTAGTGCATTGCTTCACATGGTATACTACCGGAGCAAAAAGGCCAATAACCCTGGTCCCATAGGTCTTCATTGTTATAGTTCTAAAGAGCTTCGTAAAAGATGCAAATCAGAAATTCAGTAGTCTTTTAGATTGACAGACCTTGTCAGGAACCCACACAAAGTGTCTACTGTAAACTGGGCCAGTAACCCTGTATCCCAATTGGGTCGGATACAATGGCATAGCCATTGCTGTCCTAGACAGCAGTAAAGCATCTACGCTGCGCGTGTCCTAGTTCAAACATGCGTCGTTTTAGAGTATTGTTGTAACTCGAGTATCAACTAAACTATGTTATGGGGCGACATATCTATGGTTTGACATGAAGGTATAGGGAGAGAGAGGATGTCTTGTAGAAAAATCTTAGATGAGTTCAGACTCATTTAAAGGAGGGAATAGAGTGTAACACCCCGTTTTATATTTGAAAGATAGTAAAATAAAAATGATATATGAACATGTAATTAAATACTAAAAAAATTTAAATTAACAATTTTCGAACCAGTAAAAACAGAACATGAAATTTTGACATGTAATGCTACGATTAACACCATCAAACCCAAGTTCTAGATTTTCAATAGACATTTTTCTAAATGAATAAATAGGTGTATCGCAAGGGATAGATGATGAAGCCGGATTCTAGACGACCTTAAATTAACTCATTCAGTTAACTTGAAGAGTTGTTAACTGGGATTGAAAGTTTGTAGCTGGTATAGCCTCTAAAATATCCTGCACAAGGAATCACAGGTCAGAGGTCCCGGGGGGTTGGCCCCGGGAAAAACCCTCCGACGCTCAAGTCAGTTTGAGCCATATCTCACTGAGATTATAATTTAAAGGTGAGTTATGAGTTTCTCACAGAGTATGCCGAGGAGCAAAGGGTATGAGCTCACTTTAGAGTATGAATGTTTGAATTCCGGATCCCCTTCTTTGTCTTGGTTGTCTTGCTTTTGTAGACCTTTTTCCGCTTTTGACCTCTGACAGTGGATAAGACGTTTGCTTGGGGCAGTAAGCCTAAGACGCGGTAGGTCTGCTGATGTGATCAGTAGTCTGACTGATGTGACTAATAGGCCGGCCTGGTTGATGTAACTAGTAGGCCGGCTGTTGTGACTTTGGCGTGTTCAGAAAGAATTCCCAGCTGTATTCACTATATTTGAATTGCACTTCTGTTTGAGGGTCCCACGAAGTAATGTCGTGCTGGGTTCTTTTACCGAAGTGCCCAGCTGAACTCTGCCGAAGTGCAAGATCAAGTTTTGCTGAAGTGCATGATCAAGCCTTGCCGAGGTGCATGACTTGGCCTTACCCAGCTGAAGTGGTCGAAGTGTGGCATTTGTGTAGAAGCTGGAGTTGATGCCGAGGTGCAAACCTTGGCATATTCTTCGATGTTATAAGGGTGTCATGATGCCCTGCTGAGGTGCCGTTGAGGCTGAACAGCCATGCTTGGGCGATGTACTGCTGAACTGTGGTACTTTGCGTGTTGAGCTACTGGAGTTAAACCGTTGACCGTTGACTGACAGACGATTTAATTATGGTTTATCAATAGAAAAATAAAACAGGATTGTTATTTCGATCAAACTAATACACGACAAATGCATGATACTGACGTTTGTGATCGTCTAGTATCATATTTACCGCCTTAAAAAAACGTTTCCGGTACATTAGCTTTTTATATTTGCACAGAGTCTAGAGAGGGACAATATCGTTTCGCGAACTGATACACTTTGTGCAAGATTCTATTTTTGCAGCTCGAACCTATGGCCTCAAGTTCACGAAAAAACAAATTAAAAAAATATGTTAAATGGTCGTTATTCAAAAGTCAGTTACCCTTTCCATGAGTTTCAACGGTCTAACCACAAATTTCCATCCTTTTCTACAGAATCCATGTCTTTATATTCTGAAGGAAAAAAAAGAAGAAGAAGAGGAGAATGTTCAAACTTCAAAAAGGATATGTTCTCTTTCACTATCAGCTTTAACTGAGAATGCCTCAACATGTCCCCGGGCATAGTCCAGTGGTAAGTGACAAAGGTGATGGGGGCTAGAACTCCGACGTCCCGATTTCGAGTCCGTGTGGAGACAATTCTTGTTGAAATATTACAAGGGTTGCCTCTGGGCTGGCTGAATGTCGAGTGTCCTCTCCCTTTGCAGGGCTGCCGGTGGAGCACATCCCTCGATTTACATACCACCTGGCTAAGGGGCCTCTGGTACAGGTGGGGGAAGAACCCACTCCCTCATCAAAGAGAATGCCTCAACATACTCAATTCACTTGAAAGCATGCAAGCCATGCGTTAGAACGACCACTTTTGCCCCATCTTTTCCACAGTTTTTCAACACAAACATGAGACCTTTGATCTACATTTTCAGCTCATTCGTTGGATAAACTTTTATCATAAATATTTATTAGTCTAACCCTAGTTTAGGCATATTCAAAGACTGAGATTGGTTGGATCTGAACTGATTAAGCTAGCCACGTTAAGTATAAAGTAATTATACTAATATAAGTTTTGTTAAATTTTTCTTTAGTGGATTAATTTTCGAAGCTGGATTAATGGTCTAGGTTTGCAGAAAAGAATAGGAAATAGTTGGTGTGAGGCACAGTTTTAAGAGATATTAATTAGTACAATGTTATTTCAATTTCCAATGGATTCAAGGACACACTTTTCCTTGACTTTGGAATATGATGGAATAAAGCAAAATGATTCACTAAATTGGCTGCGCTTCTTATATTGTGAAGTAGCAATTGATCGGTACAGTTTAGCGCAATTTTCATTATAGGTCATCAGAAAACAACATCTGTGTGTTTCTAACACATAGGTATGGTTCTGACCTTCCATACCTCGCCATAAGCGGGAGCTTCTAAGTCAATGGATTAATGTTGTTGTTGTAATTAGTACAATGTTTTTAAAGTAGTTGTTTGTTGTTTTCTTCGGGTAACAAAAATGGACTTTATCATACTTGGATAGGTCACCTGACTACACAATATCTTGGAGCAAAAGGTTATACTCTGGTCCTGAGGGTCCTCATCGTTTTAGTTATAAGGAACATTATGGAAGATACAAATCAGGAGCTCAACGATTTACTATCTTTATTGTTACCACGATTTTCTTTCTTCTGTTTTAATTATAATATAAATTGCAACAGTATTACGAAAACTTCAACAATTCATGTACATCAACTTCTATAAAATGATAATATTTTTTCAGACAATCTAAAATCAAAAGTAGGATAAGAATTTAGACTATAGTTAATACCAACAGGGAAAATGACGTTCACGGTTAGCAATAATTCGAATCCATTTACGTGGCCAATCTGCCAGTAATTTGGACCGTATAAATTTTTATAGTATGCTACAATTATTTTAAGATTTTCTCCCATATACTTAAATCCATATAACCGAAGCACCTAAATATGTATGTTCTTTATAATTTGTTTCCGATTTTCTTATTCTTAACTTACAATTTTCCTAACACTTGACTAAATTGAAGTTAGATAAGCTTGTTACTTCTCAAGCATGACACACATATGAGTAAGTACTTCTTGGAGCAAAAGACCATTTCTTGGCTTTGAGGATCTATCGCCCCAGCCTCAAGGAGCATTGTGGATGATGCAAATCAGAAGCTCATCATCTTCTTAGGTGACTAACACAAGGTGTTCTTCCGCAAAATGGAATACCTACACTGTGCGTGTCCCTGTATTCCAAGTACTTCTAAATTGATTTGGACAACCATACAAATGCATAATCATCTCATGACAGTAAAAATCAGCCGTCCATCTGATTATAACCATAGGGTATTAATCCAGGGGGAAAGAATGTACTAAAATATTAGCACACTTTTGACAACATAGATGCAAAGCTAGACTGTACATCATTTTGCTCACTATAAAGTACATGACCACATTTGCCCACTTGGCTGGCAAGACGCTCAAGATCCAATGTCAGATTTGGTTTAATTACTCTCTCTCTCTCTCTCTCTCTCCCTCTCTCTCTCTCTCTCTCTCTATATATATATATATATATATATATATATATATATATATATATGTATATGATTGTGCAAAAAAACCTTTAGACGTAGCGGTTGAGTAACATTTATTCCATCCTTGGGTCTTGAGTGGATCCCCCTCCGTAATTTTTTTAAAAAATATTATATATATATATATATATATATATATATATATATATATATATATATATATATATATATATGATTGCAAAAATTCTTCCAAAATTATTGTACCTCTCAACTGTGTATTTGATATATTGGTTCAGATTATTGTACCTATCGACACGATGAAATAAATCAAAAACGATTCACTAAATTGGTTGCGCTTTTTATATTGTGAAGTAGCAGTTGATCGATACAGCTTGCGCAATTTTCGTTATAGGTCATCGGGAAACAATCCCTGCGTATTTCTAACACATAAGTATGGTTACGTATATCCAAACCCCTTCATACTCTGTCATAGGCAAGAGACTTTAAGGTCGTGGGGTAATGTTGTTGTTATCAACCACATAGTACAAACATCTATTTCCTTTTCTCGAGTGCGTGTGTAAAAATTTAAAGAAAAAGGGAAATTTAAAAAAGGTATAATCGATACCAATATATCTATAGGTGACAGAAAGTATCGTTTATTTTCTGGACAAGCATGTGTAATATTATATAAGAAAATCTTCCAACGCGTTCTTGTGAGTCAAGTTTATAGAGTAGAGTTTCATCATTATGAATAAAGGGTTAGTGTAACATTCCAAGGGAAAAATTTATGTCGCCTCTCACCATCTTTATTAAAAGATTTTTTTTTTTAAAAAAATAAAGTGAATATATGAAGAGACTAGAAATTATCATTTCAATTCATTGTGTATCTATATATTGTTAATTTGTTAACATGATCATTTCGAGTAATTAATGACAAACTAACAACCAAATTAGCAACGAATTCAATACATTTGATGACTAAATTAACAAAATGTAGATGCACATTACAACTAAAAAAAAACATAGATACTATTTGCAACGAATATGAATATTTCAGGGACACGATTATTTAGGACTCAGGAGTGATTCTTAAACACTCTTTCATCCCGTGGTTTACTGGGTTGAACAAACTTCCCATCAAGAAAAGACTGGTTTACTTAGAAGACAAAGCATGTCACCTCTGCTCGAAGGAACAAGAGACGCTGACAAGTTTGTCTATCCATCTCAATATGGCGAGCTCTACCAAGGGAAAGCTTCCCATCAAGAAAAGGGTGGTTTACTTGGAGTTTGTGCAGACTCAAAGAGAAAGCTCTGAGACACAAGGCAGCAAAAATCGCATTGACTGCCACGGTGTATCATATCTGGGAAGTCGGAACAGATACATTTTTGAAGGAGAATCATTTGTATCTAGGAATGTAACATATAAATCTGCACTCACGTGTATATAAAATGATGTATAAGCTCTACCCACACATTTTAGACATATACACTGCTCCAATTGAATACATGTAGGCCATCATGTGACCTACAAGTAAGGCTTTTGTGTGGATTGTATCCCGTTAATGTTTTGATTTTATTGGTTAATATATTAGCATTCTTAAAATACGTTTGCTTTTGTTATAAAGTATGAATATCTGAAGAGAATAGAAACTATCATTTCCTTGCATATGGAAAAATGATGATATTAATGGCTAAAACAATTCTCATTTGTCGAGTAAAGCATTAGGCCTTTTCAGATGTCATATTAATTTATTACACACTAACTTCGTTATTGAATGAAAAGGACGGTTCCTTAAAGCTATCTAAAACCACTGCAACGGAATCCCCTGAACAAAACTTAAAATCGAATTCAGTTTAGTTTTTATTTTATTTTATTTAAAATCGAATTCACTTTAGTTTTTACCTTTTCTTTTATTTATATTTAAAAATTAAACTAAACTCGGTTAAAGTTTTGTTTCACCATGGCATAACAAAATTCTGTTGCGGCATATCCGAATCTTTTTTAAAATGCTTTGAACTATAGGATAAGTAGTGCAAGACGACAGCGACAACGACAACATTACTCTCGTTGCTTTAGAGGCTTCCATTTATAGCGAGGTGGATCGGATATACAAAACTATATTCATGTGTTGAAAACACACAGAAGTTGTTTCCCAATAACCTATAATGATGCGTTAAGCTGTGTCGATCAACTGCTAATTCCCATAATTAGTGCAAGAAAAGGAAGTAATTTAATCCAGTCACCTTTCGTAAATGGCTTAGTCGGTGATCACACACAATATTGTAATGATTTTACAAGATTGCCAACAAAGTGCTTTTTGCGTAACAAAATAATAGTCTAAAATTTACTTTTTACATCTATTGCCTAGTAGTCATAAAAGAATATCCAAGTTGAACTTAGAGTAATCATTACTTTAATACGCAATAACCTCCAAGAATTTCAAAGCTTTAGTGTGAACACAAATTTCTCAAACTAGTAACTAAACATTCTCATAATTATTTGACGACTAATAATATAACAGTAATTAGGACAAAGAATGTAGCGCTCCGCTCCCGAACCCTAGCTTCAGGAATAGTGCACCCGCCGTAGCCTTCTACGAGAACTACAAGGCGTCGATCAAACTTCTTTATATGTCAGAAATAATGTATAAATTTTTCGCGGAAACGATGATAAAAGGAAATAAATGTCTTGATTAAATTAAATCCATCGGAAGTAGAACAAAGTACAACGGCTGACAAGATCACTACGTCAAGTATGAACAACTGAAATAATCCGAAGACAAGTAAAGAGTCTAGGTAAAAAGAGTCATCTAACTATCCCACTGAAAGCACCCGGTCAAATGATCCCAACACAAGCCCTGAGCCCAGCTCGCTCGATCGGCCTTATCATCTATAAAGATATACTCAAAGTCTTGCTCACCTGTGGAGGAGAGGTAGGGGGTGAGTGATGGGAGTCACTCGTAGGTTACTCGTCTCTTCCGAAAAGGGACTTTCACATACTGAGTCGGGTAAACAAATAAGCAGATAAAGCAAAAACAGATAAATAAATAAAGCAATAAAACATAAATAAAGAAATAGCACATACCCGACCCGATCTGTATCACAAAACGTAGCACTGAAACAACTTAATAACATGATCAACGTTAATCACATCAAAAACAAATGCAATGCGCAATAACAAATGCAATGCGCAACCACACAGTGGGATCACATTGCATAGTACACCCTTATGCACATTATGATCTCGTTATATAGTAAATCCAATTTTGGAATTTTTAACCAGATTCAAACTTAGATTTACTACACACCAGGATCCTGATGTCTACTACACCTTGATATGGTACATACACATCTTATCTTGGTGTATAGTGAATCTAAATTTTGATTTCCAGCCAAATTGAAACGTGGATATTCTACACACCTGAATTGCGGTGTCTAGCTGATGAAGCCGGATCTTCACCAAGGTCTTGATGACCTCAAATTAGCTCCGTCAGTTAACTTGAAGAGTTGTTAACTGGGATTGAAAGTTTGTACCTGGAATAGCACCAAATATCCTGCACAAGGAAGCACATGCCAAAAGTCCCGGGGGGTTGGCCCTGGGAATAACCCTCCGACGCTCAAGTCAGTTTGGGTAATATCTCACTGAGATTATAATTTGAAGGTGAGTTAGGAGTTTCTCACAGTGTATGCCGAGGAGCAAGGGATACGAACTTTCTTTGGAGTATGGTTGTTTGAGACTCGGATCTGGATCATTTTCTTTGTCTTGGTTGGCTTGCTTTTATAGACCTTTTTTCCGCCTTTAGTCTCGATAATAGGCAGTGGATAGGAAGATAGGACGTTTGCTTGGGGCAGAAATCCTAAGGCACCGTAGGTCTGCTGATGTGATCAGTAGTCTGACTGATGTGACTAATAGGCCGACCTGGTTGATGTAACCAATAGGGCGGCTGTTATGACCTTGGCGTGTTCAGGAAGAATACCCAGCTGTAGTCATTATATTTGAATTGCACCTCTGTTTGAGGGTCCCGCGAAATAATATCGTGCTTGGTTCATTTATTGTGGTACACAGCTGAACTCTGTCGAAGTGCATGACTAGGTCTTGCCGAAGTGCATGACTTGGCCTTATCCCACTGAAGTGGTCTGAAGTGCGGCATTTGAACGTAAACTGAAGTTAGTGCTGAAGTGCAAACCTTGGCATATTCTTCGATGTTATAAGGGCGTCATGATGCCCTGCTGAGGTGCAGCCGAGGCTGAACAGCCACGCTTGGGCGCTGAATTGCTGAATTGCAGTACTTGCCGAACTGCAGTACTTTTGAGTGCTGAGCTACTGGAGCTAAACCGTTGACTGTTGACTAACAGACGATTTAGTTATGGTCTATCACTAGCATACCCTTGCACATATTGTGATCTCTGTATGTAGTAAATCTAAGTTTGAATTTTCAACTAAATTTTAATTTGGATTTACTATATATCGAGATCTCAGTGCCGCAAAACCGTGATACATAACACCATGATATGGTGCATATAAACTGTGATCCCGGCGTGGAAACTAAATTCAAATTAAACTTGTTTTAGATGATATAAAATTGAGATGTGTTAAAATAACTAAATCTTCCGAAATCGTCACAATGAACAAATCTACTAAAAATCTAAATTGAAGCTATTTTGGCATAGGTTTCAAACTTTCCATGTATTTTTGTATCGAACAATGTATCAGTCTATTAGACCGGCCTTCATTTCACCGTTTGACAGAAGCATTAACACAATACAAGTCCGGGGGTCTCACTTGAAGCAAACTCTTTATCTCTTGGGATAAAGCTATTGTCTGCTGTTTATCTTTTCCAGATCCTAGCAATATCTTTTGATTTTTTTGAGATATACTGTGTATGATTGATGATGATTAACCGAATACAAGTGCTTAAACTGGAGAGACTCACACTGGTATTGTTCACATAGGTTTAGAACCTTTCATGTATATATATATTTTTTTGGTATTGAACAATGTATCAGTCTATCAGATTGGCCTTCATTTGGCCATTTGGTACAAGCATCAACAGAGTACAAGTGCTTAAACTTCAGAGACTCATACTGGTATTGTTCACATTATTCGGTTTAATTTAAAGTTATAACATCAAAAACTGAAAACCTCAACATAAAAGCAAGGTATTAGTTCTTGTTGTCCTTCCACTATAGTTCAATTGGTACTCAATATATATATATGTGTGTGTGTTTCCATATATATATATATGTGTATGTATGTATCTATATACATGCATACATATATATATATATATATATATATATATATATATATATATCGGATAGTCAATGTTTAATATTAGTATTACACCGAAACAATCATAATTACTTAAACCCAACGGCATTTGAATAGCGTATTCGGGCTGCAGATCTCATGTATTGTAAATACAGCTCCAAATTTGGAAAATGATTAGTTGAATGTTGCAGACAGCTAGGATAGTGACTGTCGTGCCATCAATGTGGCAGTTGATGAATGGTGCCATTTGTTCAAGGGCGGCGCACCAAACACCCCAAATGCACTTACAATAAGATGAGAATTTCATCTCAGCAAGTGATACACTCCTAGTCTGAGATATCTTGAAATCCGTTATAACGTGAAACCTAGACTAAACACCCGTACCCAATAATAACTCTCGATCATAATCTGAGAAGATGATTTAATACTCACGCTGAGCCCATACTAAATGCTCTCCACTTCCCGTCGAGCCCCCTTTCTTCTCGGTCCACAGAGACAAAATAAAATGTAGGACGGGTGCCAACAGTTCATCACGGAAGAAGGGACTCACTAAACCGGGATCACTAACTAATACTAACCTAATAGAATAGAAAATAGTAATATAATAGAAAAGAGCTGTCTTTTCTGTATACTTTTTCCGGTTCCCTTGCTACAGTGGGCTTTCCACAATCGATCATCGGATTAGATAGATATCCCTTCAACACAACATAGGTCATCGAAAGGATCTCAGAGACCCACCAAAGTACGAAAGCCGGGATCTTTACGAAAACGGATTCCTATTCGAAGAGTGCATAACCGCATGGATAAGCTCACACTAACCCGTCAATTTTGGATCCAATTCGAGATTTTCCTCGGGGGTATTGGTTTGGTAAGGAATTGAGATGGAATGATATCGATTCATACAGAAGAAAGGGTTCTCTATTGATTCAAGCACTGGACCTATGGGATAGAGGAAGAGGAAAACCGAAGATTTCACATAGTACGTTTGATCGAACTTCAATGACAAATCGTGAACTATGTATGAACAGTTGGATTTATTTAATAAATTCCTAAATAAATTTATTTATACCATCTAATAGAATCAATGGACAAAGTAATAAAAGACGGAATTTTACATTGCTACATGTTTGATGATGATCTGCTCATCCCGTAATTAGTTGGAGCAATTACGTGGTGTGCAGACCAGCATCAAACATGGAGCACCAATTGTTGATGCACCCCTTGAACGGATTCAACAATTCAATGCTTTACCTAATGGAGAGAATAGACAATCAGCAACAAACATGGAGCACCAATTGTTGATGCACCCCTTGAAACAGATTCAACAATTCAATGCTTTATCCAATGCAGAGGCTAGCAATGTGAGCTGTATATAAAAGGTTGACACTCCCTCTCCTTTACCCTCTATGTAGCCGGCGGCTTTATTGATTGTATGAGGAGGTGAAGACCCTCCCCCTTTAAATAGAGGGAGAATCCTGATGGTGATAGGATTCCCAGTTATGATGACAATCAAATCCTTTTCCTTTATAGATGCGAATTCTTTCTCATCTTTATCACCAAGGAGGATATACTTGATGTTATCATTAAGTGATCTTTATCCAACATTAAATATTATTTAATATTTAATAATAAATATTATTATTTAATACTTAATATTAAATATTATTTAATATTTAATAATTATGTACCAATATTTTTCTGCTAACCACACGTGGGTTGTCGCCCCTAGGGGACCAGACGTCGTTCACTTTATGGTCGTTGCACTTTGAGCTCATCCATCGCGGTCTCTGACCATATGACTTTCTACATATTCAGAGTTTCCATTTTAGACCACACTATACATCTACGAGCACGCCCTATTGATCACTTAACGTGTGTATGTTTCACGCAATAAATAATATTATTACGTGACATATGTGACATATAAAATTATCATACATAACATCCACCTTATGATAAATTCGTGTTTACTTAATCAACGTGTTGTGCATTACACGTGTCACAAATTAATTCTAGCATGAACATCAAGAGTCAAAATGAATGTGTATGTAAAGATTCGGTTTCATGTAGCCAATTCCATGTCTGATATTTGTCTGTGTCCAACGCCGTTACTATAATCAAGCACTACCGAGTGTCAACTGAATGGAACTTTCGTCCTTACTGGATCGAAAATGATTAATTTTTGCTAATATTTAACATATGAGTCATATTTATATATCATTCTACTATATTCATTCTTTCCAATATGAAATTTTTTAGGTTTTTATGTTTCACCCCTAGTTAATAGGACAACATCTTCACTGGATCACTCTAAGAGACCATGATCTCTATAACGGCTCAGATTTTGCCATTTCTCTCCAGCGATGCTACTCAACTATGATGCCATTATTGTAACGACTCGGGTTCGTGCAAACGATTCTAACCCTAGCACATGTTTCTGCCGCATGATGTTACTATGAGGAAGGACTTGTGAATGTCAAGTGAACTGGGTTTACATCTTCGTTGGTCCGAAAAAGATTAATTTTTAATGATAATTTATAACTTATACCATATTTATATATGATGTCACCATCTTTCTTCTTTCTAACGCGTGATTTTTTAGGTCCTTAGAGTGTGAATCTACATGCAACAAATTAGTTCTGATAGCAATGTAAAATAAAAAGTAGAAGGTAACCAGAGATAAGAGTCGTATCCAAAAATATGATCCTAAAAGCAAGAACTGTAAAAGAAAAATAATCAGAATACACAGCAAAAGCTGGGTACGCGACCGTTGATATATTTGATTATCTTGGTGTCGGATCCTTGGAGAAGTGGTTTACCATGTGGGAACCATGTTTTTTCAGAATGTCGAGGATATTTGTATAGAACTGTGATTTGTGAAAGCTGGGGTTCGAATGTCTATACACTTGAAAACGTGACAACGTAGCATGACATACACACACATTTTAAAATCTGTTTTTAATCACAAACGACAAGTCAGCCATGAACATCTGAACTTAAGTGAAGGGAAACAAAAAAAAACCAACTATGAGCCAGGTAAGGTATGAGTCCATATTTTAAACTGGCACTGATACTATGTTGAAACTTGGGCTTACGTACATAAGATGAGACTCATATTCACTCAAAATCTTAAAGCAATAGGTAGTTGTACATCATCTTCTTATGACCCATATATTGTTGAAATAAGTTAAGTTTTGATGATTTGCATATTTGACACTTCAAACACCTACATAAGGCGCCTCATGAGAAGTGACTGAAAGTCAGTACACTTCGAACGCCTACATAAGGCGTCTCATGTGAGGTCTCTGGAAACCAGTACACTTCGAACGCCTACATATGGCGCTTCATGTATTGTGGTTGAATTCCAGTACACTTCGAACACCTACATTAGGCGCTTCATGTGTACCACAGAGTCAAAAGTACTTTCCCTCCAAAATGGGCACGTACATCAAGCAACTTTCTGATAAAAGTTAGAACAACTTCGAACAAGCATGAGTGCTGAGATTAGGCGCTTCACGTGATTTCAACGCATTCAGCTACCCACATAAGGCGCTTTATGTGTCATCGAACACCTGTTCAACTTTATATAAAGCGCTCCATGTCACATTGAACGCCTGTTCATTAAACAGATAAGGCGCTTCATGTGACCAACGTCACAAATGTCTTATGCCTTGTTTTCTAATGCTTACTTGACATTTGTACCCTCTCTTTTAGTGCTATTTACACAGGTTCTCTCTCATCCTTGAAGGAGTGATCTTTCCTCTTTAAGCTTTCAACAAGAAGCTTTTCCAAGAAGCTTACAACCATCCAAGAGAAGATCTCCATTGATGAGGACATGCTATCACAAGAAGACAAAGCCCATTATTGGCTCCGCATAGATTTCAAACGACTGAAATTTGAAGAAGATTAAAAGAATGGTTTCATCCATTTCTTCTCCAACTTTCTATCATTCAAGCTCTCAAGTTTCTCTCAAGTTTTCAAGCTCTCAAAATAGTTGTAATCTTGTATATTTTACTTTATTGTTGAGATTGTGTTGTAAAGAAGAAGAAGGGTCTTCTTTTTAGTGAGTGAATATTGTGAAGGCTGTGTAGATTGTTGGTCAAGAAGCTAGGGTGCTTCTTGTTTGAGAAGTCTAAACCTTGGAGGGTTAGTTGATAGTGTGGTGGTGCACTATACTCCCTACAAGAACTCTTTGAGGGCAAAGAAGTTCTTTGGAGGCTAGACTTCAAGGGGTTAGTTTTTCTTGGTTGTGGTCTAAGCGTGTAGCCTAGTTGTTCTTTATTTGGATTTTGTTTTTGATTGTTGTTTCCCCTAAAAGAAATAACAATCCCCCATTCAAAATCATCATTGTGAAAAAACAAGAAGGTAGAGGAGTAGAGTCATTTGACTTGAACCTCTATACATACTTGTGTTCTTTACTCTTCCGCAAAATTTTATTTTTCTCAAGAACACATCCAAGTATTGGTTGCACTCAAAAACGAGAAAATATTCAAGAAAATATCCATACTTGGTGAACACACTATTCAACCCTTCTTCTAATGTGTTCTAGGGGACCTAACATATATTTTTCTCAAAATCGCTAATGTGGAACCATATTCTCAACCATTAACAAGATTACAAAAGACCATGGATAAATTCTTGGGGAATAATATAAATGTTACAGTGGAGGGTGGCGTGAAATATTTGTTGCCACGCCGTCCAAACACACCTTTCAGCTATCTGCCACCCCACGCGTACTCAATTGATAACAACAGTCATACCTTTGCAACTTCTCTTTACTCCCACCTTTTTTATAATATATTATTTTACATATAGAGACATGTGTATGTATATATATTATGATCCATTGGTAGTTAAGTATGTGTCATCTTCTTAGCTAGTTTTCATCAGCATAAAATATTCAACCTGTCTTGTTTGTGCCTGCTTATCATATATATTATATCAACTGACTGATCAGTTCTACCAACACCCTTCAACCAACTGTCTTCACCCATAAATATATATATAGATATATACATATATAAGTACATTTGAATACAGCATTATCAAGGGCTCTCTCACTCGATCTCACTCTCTTTGCTGTGGCGACAAGGCAACAAAGGCAAGTTTTTCTGGTTAGTATGTGTATTTCACCTTAATTTATTGCTCCTAAAAGAAACCCTTCTCTTTTTCCCCTCTCTTTTTCCGTTTTGATGTGTGTTTTTTGTGTGTGCATTTACTCTTTTGAAAGAGATATGACATTATTTGTCAATTTCCATCCCTTATCTTTGAATGCATGATGCAACATGTTAGGGGAAATGATTTTGTTTTGCTTTTTCTTTTAAAAACAAGAGGGGCTTTTTGTTGTTTGGGAGAGAAAAGGGGGGGGGGGGGGTAGTTCAGGAAGGAAGAAGGTTATTTGGGTTCTACACAAGGAAAATCTTAATGCAAGAGTAGATGATTTCTTCCCCTTGGTGATCTACAGTGACCAAGAAAACTTTTTTTTTTAGTATTCTAATGTTTTTTTTGGTTGAAATGCAAATTGTGTTACACGAATATCAAGGATATCGAAGGGATGTATCTCATACAATAGTCCTACGTATAGAACGGCTTGCCGATCTATATAGACCATGTAAGCTATTTTAAACAATAGAAGCATCGGTTATGCCTAAAATATGTCGGAATAGTATTCTAATGTTAGATAGAAGCAACTGTTTCTATTCTTGTATAATTGTTTCTTTAGTTTTTCTAGTTTTTCTTTATTCAAAACAAAGAACCCTTATAAGTTTGCAGAAAGGTGGAAAATGTAAATGAATGTAGAAGTGAAAACTGGTCGCTATGCAAGCTTAGAGACTTGGGACTTGATAGTGTTCGTTGAGGAAATCATCTTATAACATAGTGACCACGTAATGTTTTGGATCAATGAAGTTATAACATCTTACAAAATAAAATTAATATAATTCTTCACAATCTGATTAATATGATATTATACATTCTCTAGGTTAGATTTTCCTTTCCACTTGAGGTAATCTGTTAGCATGTGAATAGGTTTTACAAGTTGTTTTTCTTTCTCCAATCTCATGGATGATTCCCGTTCAAGATTTCTTCATTTCATCATATGAGCTCTATTATAATACGTGCAGGAATAATACAACTCTAGTTTTTGTGTATTTATCGATATAGATGTTACTTTTCTTATGTTTTCTCTGAGATGCAACGATAATACCTTCTCATACAACAGCATTATTGCATTGCCTTAGAGGCTCATGCATATGGCGGGATATGAAAGGTCGGATGTATGCAATCATACTTATGTGTTGAAAACACACATATGTTGTTTTTCGATAACCCATAATAAAAATTGTATCAAGCTGTGTTGATCAACTGCTACTTCACAATATAAGGAACGTAGTCAATTTATTAAGTCATTTTGCTTTATTCTATATAGTCTAACGAAGAGTACTGTTCCTGATTTTATTAGAAATATGAAGAGATAATACCTTCTCATGTGATGCGAAAATGTAAAAAAGGAAAAGCCTTACATGATCTCTGATGAAGCCGGATCTTCACCAAGGGTCTAGACGACCTCAAATTAACTTCGTAAGTTAACTCGAAGAGTTGTTAACTGGGGTTGAAAGCTTGTAGCTGGAATAGCCTCTAAAATATCCTGCACAAGGAAGCACAGGTCAGAGGTCCCGGGGGGTTGGCCCCGGGAAAAACCCTCCGACGCTCAAGTCAGTTTGGGCCATATCTCACTGAGATTATAATTTAAAGGTGAGTTAGGAGTTTCTCACAGTGTATGCCGATCGAGGAGCAAAGGATATGAGCTTGCTTTAGAGTATGGATGTTTAAAATCCGGATATGGATCTTGGGTCCCTTTCTTTGTCTTGGTTGGCTTGCTTTTATAGACTTTTCCCGCCTTTGGCTTCTGATAGTAGATAGTGGATTGTGGAGAGGACGCTTGCTTGGGGCAGAAAGCCTAGGACGGTGTGGGCCTGCTGATGTGATCAGTAGTCTGACTGATGTGACTAATAGGCCGGCCTGGTTGATGTAACTAGTAGGACGGCTGTTGTGACCTTGGCGTGTTCAGGAAGAATACCCAGCTGTAGTCACTATATTTGAATTGCGTTTCTGTTTGAGGGTCCCACAAGGTAGTATCGTACTTGGTTCATTTGCTGGGGTACACAGCTGAACTCTGCCGAAGTGCATGACTTGGCCTTATCCCGCTGAAGTGGTCTGAAGTGCGGCATTTAAACATAAACTGAAGATGGTGCCGATGTGCAAACCTTGGCATATTCTTCGATGTTATGAGGGCGTCATGTTGCCCCAGTGAGGTGCAGCCGAGGCTGAACAGCCATGCTTGGGTATTGAACCACTGAACTGCGGTTCTTGCTGAACTGCAGTACTTTGAGTGCTGAGTTACTGGAATTGAACCGTTGACTGTTGCTGACTAACCGACGATTTAATTATGGTTTATCATTTTATCAATCCCTTTATTTTATTTAATCAAATTGATTACGTTATATATGTAAGTGCACTTTATAAAATTAAGTTAATGTCTTAGATTCCATAGAAGGTGGTTGCAGCAAGGTTTTTCAGTCATGGAGGGGGGGGGGGGGTATGGAGTAGAATGCACTCAAAGAAAAGACCATGCTTGTGGCTATGGAGTCTATATTTGCGGCCAACTTTTGTGTTCAATATATTTTCTTCGATACATACATGCAAGTGTGCCTATTGGCTGGGCTGTTAAATAATAATTATATGTCACACTAGGGCCCACCATTCATGACATTTTTGGGTCCCATAAGTTTAGGTCATAATGTCACTTCCTTGTGCTCACGAATGGATTTGAATCATGACAAATGTTGAACACATGGTTGTGTGTGAGACACACTCTTCTCCCCCCCCCCCCCCCCTCCTCCTATTCCAACCAAAAAAAAAAGTTGGCCTTTTTCGAAAGGGTGTAAGGAATGTCTAGCTCCATGCCATAGTCTAGTTAGTATTTGGGTTGAAATTTGCTCCAAGAGATTAAGTGTTCGAATCTATGAATACACACATTGTGAGTGCTCCACAGCTCGGCGTAGCTTGAGGAGGGCCCTTTATGTGAGTCACTGTGTAAGTCCTCATCCAATCTAGGAAACCGCTGAGCTCCTGATTTACGTTCCCCATAATGCTTAATTGGGATTGAAACAGTTAGGGCCAAGTTCAAGAAATGACCTTTTTGTTGCATGACAAAGGAATGTCTAACATTCTAATATTTGTTGATAGATATTTTTTACCCTTCACGTGATTTTTATATTCTAGTGTATAGTGTGCAGTGAAGTCTTGAAAAATCATGAGATCATAACATATATAGAAGAAATTGATATTGCATTTTTTTTATAAAAAAAATGTACAGTTTTTGTATTATATTTCGGTGTGCTTGTCTGATCTAACTAGTCATATTTCTCGTACGATGTCTCACTTGTGAATTACAAGAAAGTGTTGATTGTTTTTTTCCTTTTTTTTATTACATTTTTTCCTCCGAAAATATGGCTGCAGGAACTTAGATCATCATATGACGTAAATTAAGGTTGATCTAACATAGAGTAGATTGCATCTTTGTCAGGGCAAGAATTATCAAGTGATGGAGACTTATGTTCCTCCTGGATTTAGATTTCATCCAACAGAAGAAGAGCTTGTGGGATATTACCTCAACAGGAAGGTCAACAACCTAAAGATTGATCTTGATGTCATCACTGATATTGATCTTTACAGAATGGAGCCTTGGGATATTGAAGGTACTTCATTATCATATCCATTAGTTTTCCTCATCTTACTGAGAAGAAAAACACACAGCGAGCACGCGCGCACACATACATATACACACATACAGATATAGACACACATATATATCTCCTATGATGTAACACACTTGGCAGTCTTGAGGTAGGGCATTACTTTAGTCACACTGCGATGTTGAAGTGGTTTTACTAAAAACCGCATGATCTATATGAGGATTATGTTATATAGAAAAAGAACGTTTCTGGTGTATTTTTGTTTGTGCAAAAGATTATATTATATAGCATGACTCAAATTCAAACGTCTAATTTACTTTTCCATAGGCAAAAACTGTCATTTTTATGTCCATAGCAGCTAGCACTTTGGCATATAACACTACAAATGTTATTTAGTAGACTAAATCATGTGATAGTCGTCAAACGTTGTTTAGAAAAAAGATTTGAGGCCTCACAAACTAGACTGTTTCATCAGTTTCTTAGCTATATATTGGTTCGATTTAGTGGTCGAGGAGAAATTAAAATACTGAAACATTTATTGATTTAGTGGAAGAAAATATCACCTTATGGGGGCTTTTCATATAACTTTTTCAACATTATGTTGTATTTCCATTTCCAATGGAATCAACGACAAACTATTCCTTGACTCACTAAATTGACTGCGCTTCTTAATTGTAAATTAGCAGTCGATCCATACAGTTTGACGCAAATTTTATTATAGGTCATTGGGAAACAACCTCTGTGTGTTCTAACACATGAGTATGGTTGCGTACATCTGACCTCTTTATACCTCGTCATAGACGAGAGCCTCTAAAGTATTGGGGTAACATTCTTGTTGTTTTTAATATCATCTTGATTTACATCTCCCAGCTACCTCTTCAGGCTGGGGTGTGGGGGCCCTTGGGGCTGGGGATCAACCTTTTGCTACAACTTTTTTAATATTATCTTGCATTTCCATTTCTAACGGAGTCGATGACACATTCTTCCTTGACTTTTGAATGTGCTGGAATAAAGCAAAATGACTCACTAAATTGACGGTGCTTCTTATATCGTGAAGTAGCAGTTGTTCGATACAACTTGACGCAATTTTTATTATGGCTCATCGGGAAACAATACATCGGTGTTTCTAACACATGTGTATGATTGCGTATATCCGACCTTCGTCATAGACGGAAGCCTCTAAGACAATGAGTAATGTTGTTGTTGTTTTTAATATTATCTTGATTTATGCAGGTAGGTGCAAATTAGGATATGAAGAACAAAACGAGTGGTATTTTTTCAGTCATAAAGACAGGAAGTACCCAACTGGAACTCGAACTAATAGGGCAACAGCAGCTGGATTTTGGAAGGCTACAGGAAGAGACAAGGCAGTGTTTTCCAAGGAACAAATCATAGGCATGAGGAAAACCCTTGTTTTCTACAAAGGCCGTGCACCTAACGGTCGAAAAACTGGCTGGATCATGCATGAATATCGCCTCCAAACCTGTGAAAATGCTCCTACACAGGTAAACCAATGTCTCTATAAACTGATATTTGAATATGGCATCATTTCTGTTATATATCTAATTCTTATAATTCGCTATAGGCGGAAGCCTCTAGTGCAATGATGTAATGTTGTTGTTGTTATATATCTAGTTCTAGACCAAATTTATTGAAACAATTAATCTCTTACGTGATTTTTTTTCTTATAGAGTTATTTCTACTTCATTTAACTTTATATATTGCACCTTTAAAATCACACACTTCTGAACATTGTTCATATGCTTTTATTAGCTGACAACTTCATTGAGACAAATTTTTTAGTGATTAATGAGTAAATCATGATAATTACTCATCAATCAATATGAAACATAAAAATAAAGATGGGTCGTGTGATTGCACATTTATCACTGTCAATGTCAAGTAGTATTTTTCATATATTGGTTAATAAATACGTAATACATACTCCTTAACCACTATAAAACTTGTCATTGATCTATTGTGCAATAAGCAAGACAGATAGTCGGCGTTCCCTGTGCAGAGTCCAGGGAGGGACCGGATCGCTTCGCGATCTGATGTACGCAGTCTTATCTTACACTTTATGCAAGAAGCTGTTTTCGTTGACCTCAAAGTCACAAATCAGCGACTTAACCAGTTGCTCCAAGGCTCGGTTAACTTAAAAGATATATATGATATATGATAGTTTATTAGGAAGTACAATAACAAGAATTTGAAACTTTTGATGTGTAATGTCAAATAAGCTATCTATTTAAATGAATGACATTAGCATACCAATGGCCTAATTAAATGCACTTTGCAGGAAGAAGGATGGGTAGTTTGCCGAGCATTCAAGAAACCATGTCCAAGCCACAACCAAGGGTTTGAATCTTGGAGCAATGCCAATAATTTCATCACACAAACCAGAAATTTCCGGCCGCCGGCATTCCATGATAGATCAAACCCAATATTTGCATCAAATTCCCTCGACGAATCCACAAGTTTTCATCAAATTCACTTCCCTAAAGAAGAAGAAATGATGGGATCAAGGCAAAGTCTTTTTGACAATCAACTCATTCATGAGCTTCCACAGCTTGACAGCCCATCAATTTCAACAAGTTTTGTACCAAAAGAAAGCTTTGACCATCAAAATTCTCTAACCATTGATCAAGATTTTGAACATGAGAAGAACAAACATAGCGATTTACGAGACGATTGGACATTCTATGACAAGATGGTGGTGCCACAATTGTTTGATTCTTCCTCATATGCATGCCAAAGCCATGAGATGATGCCAAATGATGAGGAAATCTTGATGGGATGCTTCAGTGACTTATAGTTAAAGGGTGCATGCATGCAACTATATATAAAGAGGGCTCATATATGCCTAAGCATTTTTTTATATAACTGTGAAGAAAAACCAATTGTGCATTTCTAACCAGCTCTTTAGTTATATTTAATTTCTCTGCTTTGAGCAAGTCTTCAATATTGGAGGTCTTTTTGGGGTTTTTGAATTACCGGCCGGCTAGTTTAGAGGCCACTAAATAGTCTGAATAATGTATCATATATGTATGACCTAACACATATGTATTGTTGTGTACATCCGACTTCCTCCTTATACTTTGATACATGTGGAAGCTTCTAAGACAGGTTTAATGTTCTTGTTGTATATGTATGATCTAACTGTTCCGAGTCTAGAAGAATTTTGGAAGCATCATATGTCGCACTTTTTGGGCCACTCCCACACCAGCCCATCTCTTTTCTAATGTAATAATTTTGTTTTTTTATTCAATTTTTATATTTGATAAATTTAAGATTTACAGGAGATGGGACTTACAACCTTTTCTAATTTTTAGAGGTGCACTCCCACTATTGCATCATTTATTTTCTGCGTTTGTGATGAATTATCTCGTCCACCGTGTAAACTGATCAATTATTGTCACAAAAGAACGATTTTGACTATGTATCGTATTTACTGTTGGGAGGAAACCACAATAGCACAAGGGAATAATAAATAATCTCTCTCAAAATACAACAACTACGGAGAAATAATCGAACAAAACCACAAACAAAAACACTAACAGTTTTTAGCGTGAAAAAACCTCCAAAAGTAGGAGTAAAAAACCACGAGACCCGCATGCACTTAAACGATATCAACTATAGTCAATAATGGGTACGACAAGTTCTCTCTAGGCACAACTAAAGGAATACATAATCACCAAGATCAATCTTAGAACACAACAAGATACAAGAGAGAAATAACACAAAGCTGAAATTTTCTTGCAAGAAAAATTGTCTCGGGAATGTACTTATTAGACTGATCAATAGGTCTCCAAAGCACATCTCCACTATTCCAGATGTACCTCTACATGTTGGAAACCATCTATCAAAATCTGCTGACAATCCAACTGTGGACGACTCGACAAACGCAAATTTTCCGGAAGCTGGCAGAGCTGTCTAACACATACAAGTTTCTCTTTTCTCCCTCTTCTCTCTTGCACTTTTTCTTGTGTTTCTTTCTCTTTTTCTTGATGACTTTTGTGTCTGCCTCAACGCCTATTTATGCTTCTTCTTATACACTTTCCAGTGCACAAGGACATCCTAGAATCTTCTATTTCTCTAAGCCTTCAACATATTTAGGATACCAATGAGCTTTCTCATCATTCTAGGCCACCAACATGTCTTGGAGCCTTCCAATAATTTAACGAGTCATTGACTTAAGTTTGATTAGGTCATTGGGCTTTCATATTTGGGTTTGGATCACCTCACCCCAAAATCTCTCACTTATCTATCCAGCGCTCAGCAGGGGAGGGTGAAGCTAGATGAGGTTCACCCGCATCTAGCCTTACCACCCTCCCATGCTGCCACGTGTCGTGCGGTGGAGAGAAGGGTGAGAGATTTTGGGTGAGGAGATCTAATCCCTTCATATTTAGGAGAAAACTCGTTGGATACACACACACACACATATATATATATATATATATATATATATATATATATATATATATATATATACACACACATATATATATATATATTATGTAAGTAAATTGCTCTATTTTTATTGGACCAAAAGACCATCGTGGTTTTAAGTAACGCAAAAAATTACTTTTTTTCTTTTCTTTTTTTTTCCTGTGTTATTAAAGTTTGGTTGAGACCTTTAGGTCATTGGCATCTAAGAATGTTCTTTGGTATCTTTCAAGAGATTCCGAGATATAAATCAATAACAAATACTATTATCAACATCTGCAATAATTATAATACGAGTATATCCAGTAGGATACATAACGTCTCTTCTTTGTAACCTTTTACCTTGGAGCTTTGAAATTCTAGGTAAAATTACCTCGGGAAAAAATAATCAACAGCACATTTTCCTCATTTAACTCCTTAATTCATATAATTCATGCTTCTACTTAAACCATGTAAGCATTATTCCATACTTTACCATTTGACACCATATTATAATAATTATTATAATCAAAATATAGCTTTGAATAAAATTTAAACTCACTTTTTTTCTATCTTATAAATTTAGAGTAATTACAAATTCCCCATATGGAATAAAATTTTAAGTTGTAAAATGCCCCCGGGTCTTTACTATTATGGATAGGGTGTCATCATCATCATCCGGACTCATTATATTCCAACGACAGCAAAAGCTATCGTTAGGGTCTGGGGAGGGTAAGTGGTAGACAGACAATACCTCTATCCCAAGGAATAGAGAGTCTGCTTCCAGTGAGACCCGTCTCTATAATTATGGATAGGGTGTAAAATATCTAAATAAAGTGTAAGAAGATGCTTGCAAATTGAGCTTAGTTTATGGAGAACATTTGTACATCTCCCTGTAGTTTTTCATCCTACCAAACAAATATATTCATGAAAAATAATGGCACATTGTGTAAAAATATAGTATCTTATATTAAAGAGTATGTTATAGAACTATCATATAAATACTTTATATTATATTTAAACTACAGTTGTCGTGTCAAAATTCATGTATCTTATTTATGTATCCTAATATGAATACGTTCCTTGCATCCAAATACTTTCTTTGTTATGTTGAATAACCAATTATAATAATATACTGTTAAAAAGTTAACTATAACAATAAAAAATACAATTTCAGACATATAAATTTAACAATTTCCTTCTATCCACCCTAAAAAATTCAAATTTCAAACTGTACTGTTTTCTTCTTTAAAAAAAAACAAAACATGCATTGTTTTACTTCAAAGCGTAACAATCATCTAGACGGTGCTTTTACTTAGAAATAAATCGAATCGATTCGTAATCTGATGTTTTCAGCCATACGCATTAACTTCTGTGTTTATGTAGAGTTTGGAAAAGACTGTGTACATTTACACAGTTCGAACACATGACTTCAAGATCATAAAACAAAAACTTTACCGGTTAAATTCAAACAAAATATAGAAATTACAACCTCAATTTCTGAATTCTGATGATTCAGACCAATAGATTATTGTGTCTTCACTAAGTTTCAAATCCATATCTTAATTCAACCTCGTTGAATTGAAAATCAGAAGCTGACATTTCCCACTGGATCAATTATTTTAACTTTTGATCCATCAATGGCATCAAAATTAGCTGCCAATTAGATTTCTTCTTACTTCAATTGTAATTTCCATCAACGAAATCTAACATTTAGTCGATATTCTAGCTCTTTTATTTCGAATTACGACGTTTTGTTATTGAGATCACAATTTTGAATATTTAATGGTGGTGCCGCGGAGTGGGGCGGCAGAGGCTGGAGGAGGAGGAGGTGCGAGGTTGAGGGACGAGGAGAAGATTTTGGGGGACTATAAGGCTGTTTATGTTGAGGAGGATTTGAATTCTCCGACCAGTAAGAAAGGCAAATTTGAGGATGGAGGGAGGCTTCCGTTGTCGCGGTGGGAGGTCACTTTGGCTGTTGGGGTATTTATGGTCTTTTCGTAGGGTTGTTGTCTGTTTACTTGACAATGCCTGGTGCTGATTATAGCAAGCTCAAGTTCCCTCGCACTCTCTCTGATCTTCGAATCCTCAAGTGAATTTTCTTCTTGAACTTCATTTTGTTATATTATTATTGTCATCATCTTGTTCATATTTGAACTTATTAGAAAATAAGTTATTATACATTCTTCTTTACTATGATTGTTTTATAATTTTCTTTGAGTGGCTTACTTTTTAAATTTCTTTTTAATGTTTAGATTTAGGGAGCTGTTTAGGAATAATGGCTTCTCAGGAGGAACTACGTACACATTTTACTCATAAAAAAGTGATCAAATTACTTATAGAAAAACAAAAAATGCTTTTCTTGATTGACTGTTATGGGATTAGAAATTGAAAATTTTCTGATTCTATGTTGGTGTCTGGATGCACTGAATGGTGACCAAATTGTTTTCTGCATTTACGTTGTGTCAGCCCTTCACAAAGGGAGTAGCCGTGTTGACAGTTTGGTCTGTTATTGGAATTAAAATGGTTGATGAGATGGGGCGTGCACTAGTTATTTGTCTTGTATTATGGTGTCGTATGTATATATAGCTCTGGGAAATATTTAGGCGAAGGACATTATCTTTTGATACCAGTATTTTGGTGGGATGTCTTAGACAAACTTAGGTAAAACTAGGAAATTATAGAAGTGCAGGATCCCCTGTTGTGGACGCACTTGAGGAGTCTTCTGTGTCAACGTTTATCTTCTTAGTCTCTGTGCTCTTTCCTATATTTATACCTGGGAATACTGCAAAGTTCAGTGGTTACTCTTAAGGTTTTGATAACCTGCCAAATGGAAAGAGGGCCAACTTCATAATGTCCAAAGGTCGTCTGAACATTCTTAATCTTAAATACCTATGAGCATAATTTGGGAAATGGTTTAGGAATTATAGTATGAGGTTTAGTAGAGAAGGTTGATGGTTATTGAGTTTGATCTAGAATTTCATTAAGTGTCCAACTCTTTGCCATCTTGGCTCCGACTTACTGATCCGAAAGTCTCATTTTACTCTTCTATTAGCTTTGCGAACTTGGGACTATAAACAGAGTTTATTTTTTGTTCATTGACCATCACGATTGTAGAAATATATATATGTAGAAATATATATATATATATGTATATATATGTATGGTACACGTTCTGTACATACACTTATATTACATACAAATACACGTACATAATAGGTAGACATAGCTAGACATTACATATACACATTGTACATCTAGAGCTAATAGTAAAAGTGTGATAGTTTAGAATATATTTTATTTGGTCAAAAACTAGCCGTTGGCCAGCTTGTAGCCGTTGGAAGCTTTTGTATTGCTCCATTATAAAAGGAGCTTCACTTTGTACATTTGATTAAGTCTGAATAAAATTCATTCAGCCTCCAACATGTTGTTCTTCTAGATTTCTACATGGTATCAGAGCCATGGTTGAAGGGAAGAGAAGATTGGAAGTAAGTTTACCAAAAAGAATTTCTGAGCCTCAGTTCTGAAAAGAAGAATTGAGAAGCGTTTGAAACCTCACCTAGATTATTTGGCTCAACAATATTCGAAAGTTCCACGAAACTTATCTTCAACAAACTTATCTTCAACTTCGAGCATTTACTGAGAAGAAAGAGAAAAAACTGCAAAAGCAAAGGATTTCAGGCAACTCTTCAAGGGCCATTTCGAACTCTCGCAGGTATTTCTGTGATGTCTCTATATATCTTCAAAACATGTAGCTTCTTCTTCTCAGAAAAATGGAAAAAACCTATTAATACATATCTTTACGTCATCAAGGCCATAGGGCCGAAATATTTCAGAGGCCACAGAGCCGTAAATTCTTCAAGACCATAGAGTCTCAAATGCTTTAAAAGGCCATAGAGCCATAAATTCTTCAAGGCCATAGAGCCTCAAATGCTTCAAAAGGCCTTAGAGCCATAAAATTCTTCAAGGCCATAGAGCCTATTCTTCTTTTAAGAGGCCACTGAGCCTTGGCCAAGAGCCGAAAAATTCAAGAAAATTCAAGAGGTCATAAAGCCTCCAAAAGACCATGGAGTCTTCAATTAGTTCATGAAGCCAAACAGCTTCCAGGACTATTCACTATTTTTCAAAGACCATTATGTCTATAAACTTCCAAAAGGCTATGAAGAGCCGTGGCTTAGTGCCGAAATCTTTTTCTTGGAAAGGATATGAAGAGCCTCAGCTATAAAACTGAAATCTTTTTGACCTATTGGATATGCTATGAAGCCACCGTAAATTATTCAAGACAGGAAGCTACCATCCATGAGTTCAAAACAAAGCTCATCTCTTTAAGAAATCGCTGTACAAAGGTGAAGAAGTATGGCCTCATGAGCAACGAAAGTAGCAACACTCCAGCAAAGCCTTCGGTGACTACATCAGATAAACAGCCGTTGTCTCAAAAAAAAAAATTTGCAATCTGAGCTTATGTATTTAATGATGAGCTGTGATGTTGGGAAGAAGGTGGTAAGTAGGTAAGAGAGAGGTGAAGAAATTCTTTGAGAGCAATCATCTGAGAGCAAGAAAAAGAGAAACCGTGAAAGGAAAGGAAAAAGGTTTATTGGGAAGTAAAATACTACTGATGAGAAGGTGGCGTCTGTGAAATGAAAGGGGAAATTGTTTATTGGAAAGTAAAATACAACTGATGTGAAGGTGGTGTCCTTTCAAGTGTTTATATGAAAGGGAATTATTCTTTTTATATTTTTTTTAAAAAAAACGGTGATAAATGAGGCGGCTGTTCTCAATTTTCCCAATTTTTTCAACTTTGTTTTCACGCCCGAATGACACGTTTCTTCTCAAAGAAAGTGTTCTGCTCATTAGAATAATACAGATGATATAGATCTGAGGTAACACTTTGCCACTGCAGCTCCTCCAGTGACGGAGGACAAAGTTCTATTGCGGGAATCTAGGTTTGGCTTAAGCGATAGAGCTTACACCCTCCATTACATGAGGTCAAAATTCCAGATTTGTGCATCATGACAATATCAATCGAAGAATATGGCCAGAATACTAGAAAGACTTCTCTACAGTGATTCTTTTCTTCTATCTCCAGTCTAAGTCCTTCGCCAGAGCCTTGGACCTCTCTAATCCTGCGATCCTTTGCAAATCTCTCAATGGTCAGTCTGAGCACTTGAGTTTTTAGGAGTTAAATTTGTTTCCTTTATGAACATAGTAGAATCTTGGAGGGACAAAGCAATTACCTTCATCAATGCTCCATCATCATCCACATAATCTGAATACCTTTCAGGCCTTTTGGAGGAGACCTTCTTAGAGGTGCGTACATTATCCCTTGTTTTTCTTGATTTTGGTCAAAGAAAAATCCCCATCATCATCACCAGCTCCATCATGTCCATCCTCTTCACTAGAAAGCCCCAAAACATCTTCTTTGTCAGATGACCTATACTCTTCATCTCCCGAATTCTTTTCAATCTCTGCTTCTCGTAGTCCAGATTTGCAATCCCATTGTCGCTGTTATTGGATAAAGTTTCAATCTTTTTTTTTGAGTCAAAATCGGAAGTCACGAAGAAGACGACTCGGGAAAGAAGAAAGACTTCGAAAAGCAATTCTACATATAATATATATATATATATATTTTTTCTAAGGGCCAACTGTGTAAAATTCACCATTTAAGGGCAAGTTAGTCTATTCATTTTACGAAAATTTCAAGGCTGGAGATTACGTGGTCTACGTGTCCTACATGCTATATTTTAGTACCCCAGATGGCATTTATTATGCACGTGAACAATCCCTTCATTTTACAAGTCTTCTTTTCTTATACTCAGACAAAGGCCACGTTGCTTGCAACAAAATTATCAATTTTATTTTCAAATTTATCAGTTTACCTTTCCAACGAAACCATCATTACACTACATTTCTTCTTTTCATTTGTTTCTTCCACGGTCCCTCACATTTATTGCTTATCACATCTTTCTTCATCTATCACAATTCACTTTTTTTTCTCTGTCAAATTACATTGTATCTCTACCCCAACGCCATCCATCTTCTCTGTCAATGTATCTCTTCTTTTCAAATAATCTTCATCTAGAAAGAACAAATCCACCTGCAAAAATCATATCCTTCAATCATTTCGTAGTAGATCTTCAAATTGCATGGCTGATCAAGGAAGTGAGGGCTGTGGAGTTGTTTATTACAGGAAGGGGAAAGAAAGAGTATTGGAATCATTCGAAAAAAAGGGGAAGAATTTACAGAAGGAGAAGAAGTGGTCAATCAAAGGAAGAAGCAGAGGTTGTTCAAAGAAACCATTAAGGTACCCATACAAGTTGTTATGGCCAATACAAGGTAATTTTTCCATGACTACACCAAAATTCCTCAGGTATATCAAACTATTAACTAAGTAATACTCTTCTCTTGATGATGACTGGTTCAAACTTGTGTTCAGATTATAGCTATTGTGTGAATGTTTTGCTATTAAAATTGGTCCTATATACTTTATTTAGGTTTCTATCTTCAAAAGTCTTAGTTAAACGTTTATGTTTTTCAAGCCTGTTAAACATTGATTGTAGGATATAACGGGTGTTCTGATTACTTTGTTCCATATCCTATGGTCAAGGGAAAAAAATATGTCATGTGTTGCCGGTCATAGCTAATTATGTAAATATTCCTTGATTATTTAATATCCTCTGCAAATGTTTTGGAATTTGTTAATCTTCCTTCAAATCAATACTAGTTCTTAACAATGTTGTAACCTCCACTGAAAACAGTTCCTGTAAAGTGTCACACTCAAAAACACTTCCAAAGCCTTTAGGCTGAAGTCGTATACTAGACAATATACTATATAGTCGGTTAAAAGTGTCTGACTATCTACTTGGTATATGGTCGGATATCACCGTAAATAAATCTACATAGTAAATCAAGAACCCTTTTTAGTTCCTTATTCCAATGACTGCATAAAAGTATTTTACTGCATATGTGATGTCTTATTGAGTCTATTCCTAAAATGTCTTTTTTCTTGTTCAATGTTTTTTTTTTTGGTTCAACTTTGAATTAACACGTGTTGCAGGGACATTATGCAGTGTCAATGAAAGTACTGTTGTTTGTAGTTTAGGCTCCTAGTTAATGCCACTTGACCTGCTTTCTCATGTAGTGGTGCATTTTCTTTATGTTGTTTATCTTGTTCTTGTACAGTACTTGCGATCCTTTTGCAATGGCTTGTAAACTGCAATCTCTTCGTGGGTAGGAAAAGAACACTGAACCAATCACGTCGAGTTAGTATTAGTTGCTAGCGAAGTTGCACAATTGTTTCACAACATGGATAATGTCATTGGAATACATAGATAATGTCATTGGAACACAATTGTTTCACAACATGGATAATGTCATTGGAATACATGGATAATGTCATTGGAATACCAATTGTGCTACTGGTTCTTTGCTTGTATCTTGGGGTTGTATTTTCATTTTCTTTGCTTGTATCTTACTTGAGTCCACCCATGCATGCTGCATTTCCTTAAAGGTTTTAGCTTCAATACAAGGGCATACGGAGCAGATACAATACCTTCTTGAATGCCTCTTATATGCATGCGGTAAGGAAGGCTTCATAAAATGATTCACTCTTATAGTTTGGATGGTTGCAGGTGCTTGTTTTGATTGCCTGATCATCTTAAGACTAGCATAGCAATTACTATGAAAATGATGTTTTTCTTATGTTCTCTACTAAAAAAAATCCCGGGTATCTTTTCCGCAAAGGAAAACTACTAGGCTGCTGGTGTTCTTATTTATTTGCAGGTGCGATCAGATTAGGAGCTGTTTATACTAACCTTTTTTTGTAGGTGTCAAGGATACAAGTTGTTTTTACAGGTGCCAAGGAACAATACCAGGAGCGCAGTATAAAGTAACTTTTGTCTTGCAGGAGGATAAAGTTCATAATCAACGCTCATGATTTTTCATACTAACAGTTATTGTGCCAGATGCAAGATTGTGACCTCTGCAGATTGTTTCAGGAGCTTCCTTAAATGTGTTTGCAGCAGTTTCCTCCCTTGATAAGAATTACTTGATCAGAATTAACAACGAAGCATTGTGCATTTTGGAGATCTGCCGACCCATATCCCAGTGATATGATTCCTGGGTCAATACTCAAGGGAACAAATGCATGGATTCAAGAACAACATGAATATTTCAGCTTAATAAAGACATTGGATTCACTAGCAGCACCTTCTCTCCGTAGAGTAACATCCAGGTGCTCCAGATCATCAATCTCAAAACCGACAAATGATGAAGAAAAAGGAAATTATAGATTAAAAGAAAAGGTTACTGTTGAAGGTTGGTTGAAGGCTTCCTCAAAATATTTTTTCAAACTTAGTTGCACATTCCTATGCACTAAGTTTGAGGGGGAGTGTAGAAATATATATATGTAGAAATATATATATATATGTATATATATGTATGGTACACGTTCTGTACATACACTTATATTACATACAAATACACGTACATAATAGGTAGACATAGCTAGACATTACATATACACATTGTACATCTAGAGCTAATAGTAAAAGTGTGATAGTTTAGAATATATTTTATTTGGTCAAAAACTAGCCGTTGGCCAGCTTGTAGCCGTTGGAAGCTTTTGTATTGCTCCATTATAAAAGGAGCTTCACTTTGTACATTTGATTAAGTCTGAATAAAATTCATTCAGCCTCCAACATGTTGTTCTTCTAGATTTCTACAACGATGTATAATGTTGATTAGAAGTGAGTATCTACTGAAGGAAATGAAAGATTTGTTATATATTCTCCCTTGACAATTTGCTGAATATGATAATGCTGAAACTATATTATATATGGCATGTTAGAAGCTACTTACTGTTTTAAGTTTATCTGAAACTGTATTTTAATTCCGTTATGCTCTTATTGAATGTTCTTGCATATGCTTACCGGTGGTTAGGATGTGCCTTAGTGTGATTATTGATCTTTTATCTTTCTCCACACTTCATGCATAACTCTATTATCCAACACGGTGCTGTCTTTGATTTTGTTCCAGTGAACCTTTTTCTTCTGCTCAGTTAAGTTTCTGGAGTAACTTTCTTATGCTAAGCTTCTTATTTTGTTCCAGAGATCATTTTGCAATTATGCGGCAGTTTATCCAGCTAGGTTCACTCTCAGTTATTGTTCAATATACATATTCATGCAGACGTTCATGATACCTGGGACCATCTTCATGTCCTTGCTTGCTGGAGCACTCTTTGGTGTCATCAAAGGCCTATTCTTAATTATATTCAATGCAACTACTGGTGCATCATCCTGCTATTTCCTGTCTAAATTAATTGGCAGGCCAATAGTTAATTGGCTGTGGCCTGAAAAGTTAAGATTTTTTCAGGCAGAGGTATTTTTCCAGGCTTTGTTTGATTACATATACTTTCTCTTATTATTTATTGGTGATTTTATATGGTTCTTGACAGATAGCTAAGCGCCGCGAGAAGTTGCTTAATTACATGCTCTTTCTGAGAGTTACTCCAACCTTGCCAAACCTATTTATCAACTTGGCATCACCTATTGTTGGTATTCCATTTTACATATTTTTTTTGGCCACGGTGATTGGTCTTATTCCAGCCTCTTACATCACTGTGAGGGTACGTCCCATGCTTTCTTTTTTCTCCCTTTTGTTTTTCTTTTCTTGGCTTGTCTTGGGCTAGTGGAAGTCTTGTCCTATTGCCCTGCTTTTGCTAGCAGTGGAATGGGAAGCTTGCGCACTTGATCTGTTTGAAATGCTAATTACTTCCGTTGCTTTTATGCGTGTGTATGTGTTTATTTGAAGATTGTAAAATCTGATTTATCATTGACTCTCTTGAATTACAGATTTGGTTCACTCTCTTCAGCCTGTTTGATGTCTTTCTATATACTTAGTGTTGACATGTATATGGTTTACATTCTGTGAGTTCATGGCAAGTCTTGCATTTTATTCATTTACTTTTATAGATACATCGAAAGGGCAACTTGTGATGTTTTCATCTTTCCAAAGGTTGACAATTAAAATTTAAGCACTAGCCCAAACTCTGACCAATCCTTTTGTTTGACCGAGATCTCTTCTTCCGTTCAAGTGTGCAACTGCTCCATTAGTTGTTGATTTATATGTTACCTTTTCTCTTTTGGAGAGCAGGGGGCACCCAGTAATTTACTAAAGTATTTTTTGCATATCTTGTTATATAAGGTTTCACCTGGATTTCATTATTAAGAATTCACCTGAAGTTGTGTAATTTTTGTCCATTTGACTTGGTAATTCAGCTGCAGCTTCTCAAGTTCACATTTTATGTGTTCTCCTTCTTGTCGGAGTTCTAGGCTGAGGTGCATATTAACCATGGATAGTTAAGTGCTCCCTCCTTCTCAAAAATATTGTCCTAGTTGGCGTTCGAACATAACCATTTTTTGCGACGAGGGAGTAACTAAGGAAGAAAATATTAACCCAAATATAGGCGAAGCTGCCATTTTAGTGTTTACCCCGCCAGACTGTGTTAATGTTTTTTTTTTTTCCATGCGCCACATTGATTTATGCTTCTTTTTTCTGCTTTTAAGGTACATCTACTAATCGTTTGTGTCCATTGTTTCCAGGCCGGCCTTGCACTTGATGATCTCAAGCCTGTCAAATATTTATACGACTTCAAAACCTTGTCTGTTCTTTTCCTCATTGGGTCCTTGGTGATAGTTCCGACCCTGCTGAAGAGGAAGAGGGTATATGAATAGAGATATGTCAAGAACAAGCCTCCACCTGCAAAAACTCAATACAGGTCATAACTTATTTCATTATTCTATGCACTGTTGGACCTTAGCACTGAGAAGGAGAAGCGCTTCTTTGTTTTCAAAAGGTATCATAACTGTTATGGGGAATTCTTTTACTTGTGAAAGCGGTGTCGATGACAGAAATGCTCGTTTTGTGGCTTTCTGGACTGTGCTCAGTGTCACCTTCCGGTTGAGGTCATCCAGAAAAGAGGGATGTCTTTACCTCCCAAATATGTGTAGGGAACAAGGATTAGAGCAGATAAGTGTCTATATAGTTATTTACAAAAAAAAAAAAAAAAAAGTGTCTATATAGTTTCTGACTGTAACATTGACTAGTCGGTCAGTGTTACATTGTAGCCTGTGTTACAAGTTTCTTTAGGGTCATTTCGATCATCAGAATTGTTTTTGGGGTTAGTTATCTTTTGTCTCCCTAATGTTTGGCCTATTCTCCAACTCCCCTTAATGCTTGAACATACACCCTTAACCCTCCTGAAGTTTGGACTAAAATGTAAAACGTCATTTTATAACATAAAAAATTGCTTGTGAAAGAAAATGTAGGTGCATTGTCAAATTTTACCCCTAATTAGTATCTTCTCCATTGCAACATCCCCTGCCTCCCACCACCATCTCCACCTACGCCACCGTATACCTCCACCTCCGTCACCTTCTTCCTCTCCATCTGTTTCATATAATCAAACTCAAGCCATCTTCTCCTCTTAGAATCATCTCCCTCATTTCGAGTTCTGCCTTTTCTTCAGCTTCAGCAGATGGCTCCCCGTCCTCCTTGTAGCACACCGATCACTCGATACTCTGGCCTCAGTTTAAAATGCTTCTTCTCAAACATGTCAATTTTACTCATGCTCATCCATTTACACTAACAATAGAAATAGAAGTAATGTGATGATGATTAGGGACCAGCCATAACCTATCCAATTGCAGTCAAAGAAGCACACCGCTAGAAGAAATGAAATTTCAATAGAGCAAATAGAACTCTACAAAAACTCCTCTTTCTGTTTAATTTATGCTGGAAGGTTCAGACCTGAAAACGGAATCTCAGAAAAACAATTTGATTCCAACTTCTTTCTGTTAAACATTAGTCCATGCATTTCATATAAGCTGCAGCTTTAATAGAAAAAGTACCACTATCACTAAATTTCTTCACAAGCTTGTCGTGCTTCTTGCTCTTCTTCTTAAAAACATCAAGCTTCTTCCTCATAGCATCATCAGCCGATAACCTCTCATCATCCTCGGAATCAGAATCAGTAGGCTCCTCATACGAGTTCTTCTCCAGCTTCTCAATCAGCGGACCCACTCCCATGTGTTCGTCATCCTCCTCAGCGTCAATGTCCACCGTGTCAAGATCTAATCTCTTTCTACCTTCCCTCTCCTTCTGCTAATCCCTTTCAACCTGAACCAGCTCATGGATCACTCATTCTGCCTGTGATTGCCATGCGGTGGCGAAAAATGGGGGGCCAATAGTTGTAAGATTGGGCGGCAAATAGAATTCGGGGTGGACAACGGGAGGAGGCCGGATCGGTCAGGGGCCGGAGAAGGGGTCATAGTTTAGTTGATCTGTTCATTTGGAGGCACTCGTGGCATAGATGGAGGTGGCTTTTTTACCTTTAGGGGTTAAATTGTCTATACACCTATATTTTATTTTACAAACATTTTTTTATGTTATAAAATGACAGTTTACCTTTTAATATAAACTTACAGAGGGGTTAAGAGAGTGTATTATCAAACATTAAGAGGGACATTGAAGAATAGGCCAAACATTAGAAGGTAAAAAGTAATTAACCCTTGTTTATGTTGTATGGTTACATGTAAAACTGACACCAATTATAATCAATTTCATAATGGTCTCCATCCTTGTCAGTGTGGATCTTCTTGCATGGGAATGATGCTTCTCTCAACAGAAAAAAGAAAAAGGGTGGGCTGGGGGGGGGGGGGGGGTTCAGTGCTTAATCAATTGCAGGAACATTTGTCTATGCATGAAGTAGCAGAAGTTCCTTATGAAGTTATTTCTGCTTTCAACTGAATGATCTAGTTTTGATCTATATTTCCTGAATCATGTATTTCTACAAGTACTCATGGAGTCATTTGTTTCACTGGAAGCAAGCGCTCTATCTCTTGAGATGTATGTATTGTTTGTCTGTCTCTTACCCATCCCAGACCTTAGTGATAGCTTTTCCTGTCGTTGGAATATACTGGGTATGGTTGTTCTTCTTGTTGTTGTACTCATGGAGTCATTTCTTGCATGAATAGGTACTAAATAAAGAAAGATCTTTTTTGTTTTATCTTTCTTTGATTGGTGAGTTATTCCTACAGCTATAACCGTTGCATTGAAGACTTCCACCTCTTCAGTTATAAGTCTAACACTGACTTTTGTTCAACCCTACCATATTAAGACAGTGAGACAGTAATTTTCATGCAATTTTTGTCTTACCTTGTGGTCTGCAATGGAGTGGGGAAAAAAATGCTTACTTGAGTGTCTCTGAAATCATATATCCAACAACAACAACAACATTAACCAATTGCCTTAGAGGCTCCTGTTTATGGCGGGGCATGGAAGGTCGGATATATGCAACCATCCTAATGACCCATAATGAAAATTGCGTCAAGCTGTATCGATCAACTGCTACTTCACAATATAAGAAGCACAACCAATTTATTGAGTCATTTTGCTTTATTCCATCATATTCCAAAGTCAACGAAGAGTGTGACATTGACTCCATCATATATCCAATGTTGCCAAATACTCGGATTCATTTGATAGTTAAATTAAAGACACTGGATGAACTTGTTGGATGCCAAAATAGCGCAATATAGGCGATATATACATAGGAGTAACATGTTGGGGTTAGAAATTGCATCAAGAAAATTTTATTGTTGAATGATGATATATAATCTTGGTGGTATTGCCACCTTTATTGAAGATTGAGGAGTTGTCTTTAAAGGAAAAGATTAAGGGCACTTGTGCTTTCCACCATGGGTTTTCATGTTTGCATAGCAAGGGCAGACATCTTCATTCCCTGAAGTACCAGGAGGAACACAGTTGCACCTCTGGCAGCATGTGTTGCATGCCCTTATGCACATTTTGTGCCTGGAAGCCTTGCTGCACCTGTACTCACATTTTCCTGCACAGTCTGCTAAATGTGGTTTTGGGGTAGGGTGGTGTGGGTGGTGTGGGGAGGGGGGTCATGTACCAACCTTCATTAGTCCAAAAAGACCTAAAAATGGGATTAAGGGAGAAACACAAAAGACAGGAATTTGTCGAGAGGAATAGGAAGAAATAAATTGGAGATATAGAATTTGGATATACCTATGGTAGCTGTAGCTGTTGAACTTTCAGCATGAACTTGTAACTGCAATTTCGACATGAATTCAATCAATTACATACTTGTATGTATGTGCGTGTGTGTGTATATATATTATCAGAACTTAACAAAAAATTGAAGAACAAACTTGTTACCTCGTGTACTAGGATCAAAGAGAGGACTGCAAGAAATAATGTTGCCTTTAAGAATGCCATTGTATCTTGGTGAATTAATGATAAATTAAAGGAAAACAGTTATGTACAAAATATACCTAGTAGCTAGTCCCAATTTATGAGTTTAGCAGGTCAAGGGTTTGAGCCGCGGAAACAGCTTCTTGCACAAAAAGATACAGGGTAACACTGTGTATATCAGATCGTGAAGTGATCCGCCTTTTCTTCAGACCCTGCGCCTTCTTCAATCTCTGCATAAACACTAAAAGCTAGTACCCTGGAAACGTCATTAGTAGAGTTGGTTAAGGAATACCAACGTCATCCATGCCTAGCTACTTTTGTTACGTGAGACTATCTCCACAATGTAGCACTAGTTTTCTTGGAGTTTCTTTGTTTGTTAGAAATTATTTTCGTATGAGATTGTGCTCTTAAAGAAGAAAACTAAACTTCCAAATGTGGAGGTGGAAACACATAGATCGTTGCACAGAGATGGAGAAATAACACCGTCTTTTCAAAGAGATAGAAATAGTAGTATTCTTATGTTTTACTACTAGAACAATAAATTACTCTATTTTCTTAAATGCTCCTGCTTTGACGGGGTATGGAAGAGTCGAATGTACGCAACCATACCTATAGGTTAGGAACATACAGAGGCTGTTTTCCGATGACAAGCTGTATCGATCAGCTGTTAATTCATATTGTATAAGGTTATTGTGAATTATTATGTGTGTTAGTGGGGATAGTGGATGTCCAAACATTAACACCCACTAAGGCTATTAACACCCACTAAGGATCATGGTGTTAGTGAGTATTAATCCTAAGAAGATGTTACATTTTCCATATCCTATAAATAGGACAATTTCTTGTGAGATTTGATACACCTTTGAAGAGATATATTATACAATCTTCTTATTGTTCTCTTTATATTATTGTTCAAGTTTATAACACGTTATCAGCACGTAGCTTTACCTGCTATAGAAGATCCATCGTGGTAAGAATTGTTTTTGTTTTTTATTTTGGTTTTGGTTTTGTGTTTCTGATGCATGCTGCAACTCGGAGAAAATGACAAGAAGTCTGTTAAAGTTAAAGTATGTTACCATTAGTTTTATATTTGAAGATTTTATGTGTTTATAGTTTAATGCTTTGAGGGAAGTTCTCTGCTTCATTGCAATTCTCAGAAAGAAAGAAAGGATCTGTAAGTGAAACATTTTCGATTGTGTGATGTATAATCTATTTTAGCTTCTAGAGAATAATGTAACAGATATGTCTATTAAGTGTCTATTACTATACCTATGATTCTCAAGAAACTCAGGCATTGTTGAAAAGTTTTCAGGTAATACATGACAGTGACCGAATTTGGTTTAGCATGGAAAGTGAGAATGGATTTTCTATTCATTATAAACATATACATATTAAACCATTTGTAGAATTGTATATATGTTATGCATAATTTTTGTTGGCGTGGATGCTACTGGCCGAAACATTAATGGGACAGTGGTTGATGATGAACTAGATGCTTCTTTTTATGAAGATGCAATATTTAATTTACCTTCTAGCAAGGTTTTGTTTTGTTTTTTTTTTAATTATATCAAGCTTAATAATTTTTGTACTTTAAATATGAGATTTATCAAGATCTGTGTTAACTTATTGCAGCAGTATGTAGCATTGTGAAATTTTTCCTGCAAAATTGTTGTACTGTTGTGTCTAATTGTTAAAAGACCTTCCAATTGTATTTTTATTGTCTTATATATGTATAATGTCAATTAGTGAATGTACTTTGGAGGTACGAAAGTTTGAGTAAGGCAATTTGATGTGTTCTATTAGTATGATTTATTATGATCTATTTCTTATGCCTGAAGCATATAACATTTACTCAAACCTGTAGTTTTGAGTGAATATATCATCTACTGATATATTTTCTTTATGTATAAATCAGACCAATGTCGAACATCACCAAATTGGAATTTGCTGCCCTTGATATTTCCGGAAGAAATTACATGGCATGGGTTCTTGATGCTGAAATCCATTTGATGGCCATGAACCTCGGGCATACAATTAAGGATGATGTTGTGGCTAGTGAACAAGATAAGGCTAAAGCCATGATATTCATTCGCCATCATCTCCACGACGGGCTGAAATCCGAATACCTTGGGGTGAAAGAGCCTCGGGAGTTGTGAAAAAATCTGGAGGAGAGATATGATCATTATAAAAGTGTTATCCTCCCAAAGGCTCGATATGACTGGTTGCACCTGAGGTTGCAAGATTATAAAACAGTCAATGAATATAATTCTGCTATGTTTTCTATTGTCTCCCAATTGAGGTTGTGTGGAGATAAAGTTACTGATGCTGACATGTTAGAAAAAAACATTCACTACTTTTCATGCATCGAATATGCTCCTGCAGCAGCAATACAGGGAACGAAATTTTGAAAAATATTCCCAGCTCATTTCATGTCTCTTAGTTGCTGAACAAAATAATGAATTGTTGATGAAAACCACGCTTCTCACCCGACCAGGTCAAAACCATTCCCTGAAGCGAATGCAACTTTTAATGGTCGTGGTAGAGGTCGTGGTCGTGGTCATGGCCGTGGCCGTGGCCGTGGTAGAAGTTTTGCACCATACCACCAGAAGTGGGAAAATAATGAAAAGCCGCATGAAAAGGCAAAAGCTGCAAAAAATGGTGCAAGTGCTAAGAATCATGATGAGACATGTTATCGATGCGGATCTCAAGGGCATTGGTCTCGCACTTGCTGTACACCAAAGCATTTGGTTGATCTTTATCAGGCATCCTAGAAGGATAAAGGCAAGGAAAAACAAAGTAATTTTGTGGACTTTGGAAACATAGCAGATAATGATGACACGATCCCCAATCATTTTGATGATTTGGATCTTAAAGATTACCTTATGGGCTCAAGTATGGATGGCAATGAAATCCAGTTTGTGGATGATGTTACAAATAACAATTGTCAGGCATAATTATGTAGGATATCTAGTTATTAATCATGTTTACTTTGGATAAGTTTTCATTTAGTTTATGACGTCTTAGCATGTAAGTTTGTTTCTATTTAAACTTATTTGTTTGCATAAATAAAATTTCGTTGTCGTTTACAATATAACTTCTATTCATGTGTTGATTCTTTGTAATTAAATTTAATTATGAAAATTGTATATATTATGCTAGACATATATTCAAGATGAATGGTGGGGACATCTGTCTGGTTGACAGTGGAACGACACACAATTCTTTGTGATCGAAAATATTTTTCGACATTGCAATTGACAAAAGCAAATGTTAGTACAATTTCGGGTACTACATCATTGATTGAGGGCTCTGGAAGAGCAACTATTATACTACCGGGTGGTACACCCATATTGATAAATATGACATTATTTTCTACCAAGTCGAAACGAAACTTGTTGAGTTTCAAAGACATACGTCTTAATGGTTTTCATATTGAAACCATGAATTATGGGAATGTGGAATTTTTATGTATTACATACGAAGAATCAGGCCAGAAGCTTGTAAAAGAACAATTCTCAATTTTTTCATTTGGATTGTATTATGCGACTATACATCCAGTAGAATCTAATACTGTGATGAACCAGAAGTTCAATGATCCAACATTATTCATGTTATGGCATGATCGACTTGGCCATCCGGGATCAGCAATGATGCGTAGAATTGTACAAAACTCACATGGACTGTTGGACCGTGCACCTGCAATAAACACCACTAGAGGGGGGGGGG